>SWEM01000677.1:0-15237 GCA_019593585.1 Nitzschia palea | reverse complement strand
CAAAGAGTATCAACGTGAGGAGAGAAAGAAGACGCCTTAGCGCAAAAGCCAGGGCCCCGTCGACCAAAAAGGCCAAAGCTCCATCCGCGAAGGGTGTCAAAGCTCCAAGCTCGAAGAACACGTCTCCAACAACAAAGAGTATCAAAGCTCCAAGCACAAAGAGTATTAAAGTGAGGAGAGAAAGACAACGACGACAACTTATTAGTATGCTGTGATGCAAAATGTGGCGAATCAAAGAACGAAGATTGGGGTCGTAGTATATGTACTGGTACGCAATTAAGTGATAATCATGTGACGATGTAATCTCTAGCCAAGCCTGTTGGGTGACCTTACCATTGACCATTTTCGTTGGGTCGAGGATAATAATGACTGTTATCTGTACTTTTGCTAGTGCGGCACCATGATTATCCTCGATTCACGGTACGCACAGACAATGCTATTTTCAACTACTTGTACGGAACTATTTACAATTGTTCACAGTCGAAATGCTTCAACTCGCATTAGTCGAAGTTGTAAAACCTGAGTCACGGATTCCGCCACTCCGTGATCCCTCGACTACCACCCGAAATGGGCAGGCACAGAAATTTCTTTTCCCATAGAACCTCATCGGAAGTCTGTTTTTCCACACTGCTTTGTTGGCTAGGCTCGCTACTTTGTCAAGACCATTGTCTACTTTGGAAATGGGAAAACGAAAAGGGGCCTCTAAACGATCGATGGGATCTCTCCCCAAGGGCCTTGTCCATAAAAAAGGTTCTTCGACCCGAGGAGATCCTGGGAATCCGTTTGAATTGACCGCTCGAATGAAGCGTCCAAAATTGCTCGTTCACAATCGTCCCTTATCCAAACCTAAAAGTACAAAACATGCCCTGGAAAGTCTCCAACGTCGACAGATCCAATTGAAAACTACTCTCAAATCGTCCAAGAAGGCTAATGTTATGGTCGATCGTCGTATTGGAGAATATGATGCCGCCATGTCCTCATCCGATCAAATGTTGGCACGTCTTGTCAAGGAGAGAACGAGACAGTCTCAAAGATCTTTAAAATTCCGACTGGATGATAACGACGATGAACTCTTGACCCATAAAGGCAAGCGTCTGGACCCCAATAAGTCCGACGATTTATACTCGGATGACGACGATGATGATAATGGCAATTTGGAGGCGATTGATACAGAGCTTCACTTTGGTGGTGCGGGAATGAGACAAGCGGCAGATCCCTATGGTGGTTCGGCGAATGATGATTTGGCTCAAATTTATGGTCAGCGCAAGACAGAATTAGATGACTTGATCGCACGACGCAAAACTATCAAGGCGGAAAAGATTCGAGTCCGGGACACTCAGGTCGAAACTGTGGAAAAACTTGACGAGGATTTTGGTGAATTTTCAAATTTACTGCTTTTTCGAAAGGATCAACCTCGTCCAAAAGTTCGACCTGAACCAACGGAGGAAGACAAGGAGATGAATGAATGGCATTCGGAAATGAAGCAGATGATGCTCAAACCAAAGGGCCGCGCGACAGATAGAACCAAGACTCCCGAAGAGATTGCCAAAGAAGAAGCTGAGCGTCTTCACAAGTTTGAAACTAGGAGACTTGCTCGTATGAATGGAGATTTTGACGAAGATGAGTTGTCCGACATTTCGTTAGATGGTGCCGGCAAACCAAAAAAGAAATCCAAGCGACGTCAAGACCACACCAGGAGCGCTGAGGAGTTGTCCGACTCGGAAGACGAACACGTTGAAAATGACAAGCTCGAAGCGAGATTTACTGCGGATGGTCTCAAATATTTTGACAAGGATGGTAATGTGGTTGAAAAAACAGAGGAAGAGGAAGATGTAGAGGATGCATATGAAGATGGCCAAAATGAAAATAATTTGCCACAGCACCCACTTCCAAAAGGAACACGAGTCCAAGGAAATTATCGGATAGCTGAACAATTTGATGGGCGCGAAGCGTGGTATGATGGTGAGATCACCAAGGTCCACATTTTGGCCGATGGAGGTATCCGATACGATGTAGAGTATCTGGATGGAGACTTTGAAGAAGACATGTTGCCCGAAAACGTTCGGCCCGTTGACAAATCCCAGGATGGCATATCGGAAGCCAAGGACTCATCCGTTGATAAGGCACTGCAAATGAAACGAAGCAAAGCACGAGAAAAAGCAAGGTACGATAAACGTCATTTTGTTTGTTTCTTTGTTCATTTGTTAAACGGTGGTTGGCCCAAACTCTCGCAAGTTTCTGGCAAAACAGTAATGTTGCTGCTTCTTTGTACTTGTGTTCGTGGTATGAACTGGAGCGTTTTGCTACGGTGCACTCCACAAGATTGGGCTGATCACCAAGAGTGATGATATTGTCACATAGTACCCTTGAAAGCTGCCTACTTTCTTGTGTCTCCATGACAACAACATTTTCTAATATATTTTCTGCTGGTTTGATTATATGAACAGAACTGAAATGCCATATGTATTTGAAGTTCCCACTACTCTCGAGGCCTTGCACGAAATGATAGCTAGATATGCCACCACAGGAAAGGACGTTACTACAATCATACAAAGAATCTATCACGGAAATTCCGTTCGTTTGGATCACCGAAATACAGAAAAGATGCAGAACTTTTATGATGTACTACTCCGTCGATTTATTGCAGTTGGAGATGCCATCTTTGAATCAGGAAATGGGGGTGACGAGCTTGCTCGTATCGATCAATTGAACGCATTGGCCAAAATCTTGTACGCCATGGCACAAGACTCTCCCGAGACCGCCGGAGCTGTCTGGGGTAGAAGAATTGGGATTCTTCAAAATGCGCATGACAAACGTCTTCGAGATCTAGAAATCGTCATGGAGGAAGAGGATGGGAATCAGAGCCCATGGTTATCAACAGGAACATTTCTCCTTCTCAAGGCAGCCACGACAATCTTTCCAGTCACTGATAAACGTCACTATGTGATCACTCCCATCAATCTGTTTCTTGGGCAAATTTTGTCTCAAACTCCCATGCTGTCATCGTTCGACGTGGTATTGGGAATTCTATGTTCCGGGTTATTGCTGGAAAATGGATTACCAGCGAAACGAGTCGCACCAGAAGCATTAGCATTTCTCTCTGGTTCGATTCGTCTTTTATCACACAATCCGGACCAGTTTCCAATTTCCACTTTTGAAACGGCATATCATCTACCGGACATGCAATCCCTACGCAGTAGTCTCGAAGGAGGTGCTCGTGAGTCTGACGACGTACCCACTCTCCGTCTTGAAAACGACTTTGTATCCAAGAATGATCAGGAAGTTGCCATGGCAATGTTGAATGCCTGTATGGCGATTATTGATAAAGTCGCCACGTCATTGAATGGTTCCTTTGATTTGTCAGTGGAACCAGAGTTATTGGATGAAGTGAGCAATAGTCTACTGACACTCCATCCCAAACAACTTCCAAAAGGAATCCGGGAAAAGCTGGCAGCCACCGCCTCTCATTTAGCTGCCATGTGTCCTTCTAGTCGTGTTCCATTACGCCGTCAAGCCGCTGCTGGAGAACAAACTGTGGCAATCAAGACTCTTGTTCCGCGAATGGAAGATCCGGAGCGATATAGCTTATCCAAGGATGTTGGAAAGAAGGCTGTACAAGTGGCCATTGATAGGACTCGTCGTGAATACAAGCGCGAGCACAAGGCGATATCGAGAGAATTGCGAATGGATGCAGCCTTTATTGAGAGTGAACGACGAACTGATCAACAAAAGAGAGATTCGAAGGAACGTGCCAAGCGCCAAAAGAATTTCGCATGGTTGGAAGGCGAGGCCGCGACACTGAATCAACAAGTGGCATTAGGTGGAGGTCTACTAAAGGGAGGTGGTACCGGAGTCGCCCGAGCCAAAGCCAAATCGGGCAAACTCGGAATCAAAAAGGGTGGAAAGTTCTAAAACCTTTTAGCGTAGCTCTCCTACATCACAAAATATGTTGTGAGACGATGACCTTAGACAAGTACAATGTGTTCTCTCAGTCTCGGATCACCGTATCCTTCGAAAGTAGTCCCAATTTTCCGACGGTACCAACGACGGGGCATTTCAGGTCTCCAGCTGTTACTATGCTTGAGGGTTTTTGGATGCAGTTTTAGCATTTCGTCGTTGTCTTCACGCTTATCAAAAGAATGTATTTTGCTGTTCTTGATGAGATAGATCCGACTTAGGGGAACTGCCACCATGTTGTATGCTTGTACATCCATCTCTGTGTTACCAAAGGCAGCTTGAAAGACTTCGTTGGTTAGACCTGCCTTGCGGAATGGTTCTACTACATTCGTCCACAAAATCTCTGCCTTGAAATGATGCGTTTGGTACGACACAAGTTCCATGATTAAAAGTTGCGCAAAGTTGCCTCGGAATCCAAGAATGGGGCCTTCCGGCAAACGATGCTGTTGCTGCCGCAGATTGTCGAGAAACTTTCGCGTTCGGGATGCCAATGAAATTGGTCTCGATGTCACATATAGTACCCTTATCTGCCTCTCTGCTGCCACTGTGGAAAAGAAACGACATACTTCCTCATGGCAATGGCTATACCGCTCTGTCAAGATAGTGTCGTATATCCCCCCAGCGTTTGATTTCGTGATGGTTCCATCAATGTCGGATATTACAACTTTGTCATTGTGTGACCACAGAAAGATATTCGCGTAGGCAACTCCCACAACAGTGTCTTCATTTAACAAAAGATATCTGACTGAATTCCGACCAGGAGATAAACACCGACTAAGTTCGTGGAGTGAACTTTTCCCATGAAAGGACCCGTCAAAGTCCAAATCGAATGCTCTCCCGGGGTCACTGGTAGACGACGGATGTGATATAAATTCAGCGTGTTGTGTCCCAACTTCTAGAACTAAACGATGACATTCTTCAATTCTCCTCGGAAATTTGGCAATAAAATTCTCATTCGAAAAAAAGCCATGATTGATGGACTTAACAACAATCACATCGTAGGCGTTACCAAGGACAATTTCATCCGAGTCTTCCGCAACGTCGAGGCATGGACTGCAACATATACTCTGACTTGGTCTCGGTGATGACATGTTTATTTTTATGAATCTTGGGATCTTGGAGTCTTTCAGTGGTAGAGAGTTTCTTGCACTTCTCCCATTACTTTGAAGTACACTAATGAACAGATAGTAAGTGTGTGTGTTATTTGCTTGGTGTGACTGCAAGGAACATGGTGACACCAAGTGCAAACTTTTAAAAGTGGTTGTCATGCTGGCCGGGTGAGCGTGTCGTTCCAAAGTCGAATGACGTGGACCGGCACATAAATACAGCAACGGTCACTGTCATGTCCAGCGAATCGAATGATTCGAACGGGTGCAACCTTATCATGTCGCACGGAGAAAAAACCGTATCTTTCTGCGCCGAGCGAAAAGTTTCTACCTTGGGAAAAGCCAATTTCGATGACCATGGAGAGTTCTATGCTTTCTTACAAAGAATTGGTCCATGTTCAACAAATTCCATCCTGCACCCCGCAACAATGAGCAAACGTGCTAGAAACAGATCAAGTTCAACTGTCGGGCCTCGCTCATCAACAGAAACCTCTTTTAGCGACTCTTCGTTGCGACCGCAATGGAGCTGTTGTTTTCCCACAAGCACTCCACCTCTACTTGTCACTCAACTACCCATTCTACATGCAAGGGAACCATGCGCCCACGAAGAATCAGAAGATCTTGGGGCACTCGTTACGCGCGCATCGACCGCTATTGTGGAACAACAGTTTGATGACTCATTATTCTTCTTTGATGCCGCCCAAGATAGTCTGGACTTGACTTCCATGTTAGAATTGTATCCCATCATAACAACAGCCAATATTCCCGCAAAGAAAAACGTCTCACTTGACGACCCTGTTAGTATGCTTGGTCATGATGTTGATGGAACTGTATTTCACGATGCCATGTCCTATCGGAATCTCTTGTTGGAACAAAGTGGGCGACATGTGTCATTTTCTAACAGAGAGAGTCATCAACATGACCTCAAGACGGCAGTCACCAAGAGTCATACTGCAAATAAATCACGAGTCATGTCTCGACTTACCAGTCAATTCTTCAAGAGTACTCGTCATATGAAGGCGTTACAAGAGCCTCGTATCCTTATTCAGGAACGTGGATTCCCTGGTTCTCTTAGTCCAGACGAACTGGATGCTTGTGTAAGTGCCTTTCCTACGGTAGTGAGTATCGTTCTTTGAGTGGGAGCGTGGACCGATTCTCAATTCTCCTACCCCTCCTCGTCCTCTTTCTTCGTTTTTTCTTTAGCTGCTACTCGTCAAAGAATTGACAAAGCGACCCGACCTGGCGGAAATTGTCCATTGTCTCCGAGATGTGGAGGAAAGACCTTATGCATTGTGTCGGTTCTTGAGGTCTACCAAATTTGATGTCCCAATTCTTCTTCAACGATTGGAACGTCTAGCACCTGGTTTTAAAGATGCCCGAGAAAAGGATTTCTTCCCCGATCTTTCCTTGGTCATGAATGGGGCACCCCTCTATGCCTTTTTGAAATTCTATCCCTTTTTATCCTCGGGTCATGCCAAGAATGGTTGTCCCGTCAATTATTTCTTGGTGGGACAAATTCAAGCCCCCATGATTTTTAGTTTGGTCGATATGGCAGCCTTTGAAGCATTCATGTGGCATCAGTCGTTTCATGCGTTTCGGAAACACATTCAAGATCAAAACAATCCTAATATTGTACGGATGGAATCGATTACCGTATTGGATTTGAGTGGCTTGACGTATGCCGCCGCATCCTCACCGGAAGCTACGGATGCGGTCAAGTTGGCGAGTAAAATTGGTGATTACTTTCCCGAGGTTCGTCCTGTTCTAGTGGTCGTTGTTTTGTTGTGACACTCTGTACACATGCTCACTTTTTTGTGTATTGTTCTTTGGTCGGTTCGTTGGTGATAACCTGTTAGACCCTTCACTGCATGGTGATTCTGAATGCACCTGCCTACTTTGCGGCAATGTGGGGAATTGTCAAACAAATGATTGACCCTAGAACGGCCAAACGCATTCAAGTCTTTAGTAGTTTTTCAAAAGGCCAAGCTCGACTATTGGAATTGATTGATGCCAGTCAAATTCCACTCAACTATGGTGGAACAGGTCCAGACTTGGCCAGTGTTGCCGAAGACACAATATCCCTTCAAGGGGGCGACGATGGTACGGCACGGATTAAACGGATCATGGTGGAATCTATTACACTGAAACGAAAAGGTACCAGAGAATATTGCATCCATTTGGAAAGTGGAGAAGTAGGACACATCAAAGTCTTTACTCGATCAGCAACGGGAGCCACCATCTCTCTCTGTCAAATCGACAAGTCCGCGAACAAGGTCGTTCCTGGGCGAGCACTATTCGAGCAGACGGTAATGGGTGAAACGGTAGAGACGAATGGTAGTGCCGATGAAAACCCCGCCAATTGTAGACCGGTGGCAACAACCATTGGATCCAACCTTGTCGGTCCTGCATCGTTCATGGTAAAGCTGCAAGATTTGGGACAGACGGTGGCATCAGGGGTGGCTTGTCGGCAATATGTGATTGTAGGGGAAGTTTCATAGCGCAACACACAGACACAAATATGGCAACGAGATCACACCAAAGGCCTAACTTTTGAAATGCGTCGATAATGTGTTGCGCTTGAAATGAAATTAACAAAACTGTAGCAACAGTGGTTACGATGAATTGGTATTACTCCATTCCAATCCAATCTTGTCCCGGAGTGGAAAGTCCTCGTGTAGAATCGTTTTCACGAAGCAAGGTTCTAGAGTTGTCCATCGACGACAGCCTTGATCGATCGAGCCAAGTCTTCCGCCTGTTGTAAGCTAAGCTGCCGCAAGGCAAAAACCTCCTTGCCTGGATCAATTTTGGTAGGATCTGTCACTTTGGTTATCCGGACGTGATGCGGTGTTTCATACAACATTTGTGCCACTTGTCGTTCCTCAGGAACACTTCCCCGTTCATAGAGACTCATGAGCTGGAGGTCTCCTTCCGTATGAATGGCAGCACAGTGGGCCTTGCCGAGGGTCACACAACATGTCGCAGCAAGCTTGACGGCTTTAATTTCTTCCCTTGAAATGACAATGTTCATCATGCCTTTCTCACGAGCCTGTTGCTTTTCAAAATATCGGTCCAATGTCCAAACGAGTGAATCCAGGATACCTTCTTCAAGGAAGATCCGTGCCCGTCGTTTGTCCTTGGCCAAGATAAGAATCTCTTCCATAGCTTCGGCCTTTTCATCGTCGGATGTATGTGCGCTGGCCACAACATCCAGCCACGCTTTTGGTTGAACCGCAGGGTCCAATCCATGAATTTGTCCTGGTGGAAGGATTCGAACTACAAGGCAAAGTGTCAAGGACTGGTAAGTACAGGAATGCTTACAATCGCTGGTGTTGGTAAAAAAATGGTGCTGTGATTCACTTACCATTCCGCAGGCATGCCACCTTTTTGTTTCTTGGTCTGTCCACGTTATTCTCATGTTCTAATCTTGGATGGCTCACCTCCTGTGAGAGTGGAGGAGTACCAGACTGCTTCGGATGACCGCTTTTAGATGGTGCTTTGGACTCGTCATGGGGTTTTCCTGGTATGCGCTTGTCAGATCTTGTCGACTCGTGTTCTTTGGTGGCGTGTTCTACTGCCAAAGAGAGACAGGGTGGTAAATGCTCGGCCATGCCAGATTCTTCGTAGGTGGTAGCACAGCTGTTGGACAAGGTTTCCGTGGCATCGATAGCTTTGGCGTGAACCTTGCGTACCGTCTTTTGCACTTTGGCTTGTATTCGTTCTCGTTCCTTTTCAGGGATTTGCATGGCACCCAATCCCAAACCCACCACGGCGACGCCTGCCAACAGTCCGGCAGGACCAAGGATCATGCACCCCACTGTAACAGCACCAAGGACTCCTACCCCCATTTTTATACCCGGGGAATCAAACGACTTGGTGTAGTGTTCGACGTCATCCTTGTTGATGAGTGAGGAAGGTTCCATATCTTTTGTTTCTTTCCATCCGTTGGATGGTTCTTCTATTGGTGCATCAATAACCCGACGTTGCCGCATAACATGCGATCCACTGGCATTGCTATCATCATCTCGATCGCCATAGTCAAAGGTCTTTTCGTCATCATCCATGCGACGATTGGGTTGAGGATATTTGGATTGTGTAAAGAATTCATTAACATCAGTGACTTGTGAATTGCTGGGGCCTTCTAATATTTGCGACTGTAAGCTCCCCTTGCTCATGTCGGCATCCGTGTCATAGTCACTGGAGGATTCTGTTCGAAAGACTCGCGGCATGCCAGACTTGTCCGATTTTTCCTCTTGTGGCCAATGATCCAGACGATCACTATTGTGATGAAGACGCGATGTTTTCGAATGAGAACTTCTTTGATGTGACGTTTGGAGTGTTGTTCGTCCACTACGATGCGATTCTTCAAAGGGCTGGAGGTGATGATAGTGTACAGATTTTTCTCTTGGAGATGGATGTCCGTTGTTTTCTCCAGCCATGATACGACGCACGCTCGTCAAAGTGGCTTCATCATCCGTGGCCTCGACCGACTGATCCGTGGTTCCAAAGCCGTAGTTGTTGTCACCGAACATATCCACATCCGATATGGGTGATGATGGTACTACTTTGCGTTGGTGGCGCGACCGCCGGGGAGGTGAGCCTTCCTCTGTCATGGTGGAAGTTTTATCGGCGCTTGATCTAATCTCATTAGGTTTCATCATATTTCTGCTCTGCTTAATTTCCGAGACACGTTTCGCCCTAGTTTGCATCAAAGACGTGCCTTGCCTCGACCGGCGTTGCAAGGGTTTGGTTGTCATGGAGTTTTGTGCTACTGCCGTTGTTGCTGTACTTTCTGCCATGGATGGCGCAAGAGATGCCCGTGACGTTTCTGGTTTCTTGGACTGATCCAAACCTTTCATCTTTTGCATCCGCTGCTGTACTTTTGTGAATCGAGAGTTTCTACCAGGCGACATGGCCTGCACTGACGATTCCTTCTTGAATGATTCTTCGACAGGTTGATGATGGTCGGTAATGTACTCTGTCCTTCGCGCAAGGTTGATACGCTTGTCCACGGAATGTGGATGGTGATCCTCATCAGGAGTAGAGGCGCGTTTTTGTTGCAACATTCGTCGTTCCTTGAGGAGCTTGCGCTTGTCTACTATTGTCTTTCCGTCTTTTGTCATGTGTTCTTGTTTCATGCGACTGACTCTATTCTGGGAAGCCACTGCCGTCGATGCTGATCTAGCCGGGCTCATTTCCTCCAGCTCCTGGCGACTGGGAGACGGCGAAGGTGTGCGGAGCATTTTGTTTTGAGCTTCAAACGAAGCAATTTTGTTGCGAACACCCGACATGGCGATTCACCGTCACCAGCAATTGTTATCAATTGGCGAAAACACACAAGGACTTGAAAGAGGGTCTAGCAGACCTCTGCACCAAGAAGCCAAGGACTTCTCTTCTCGGAATGAAAATGTTACAGGTTTCCTTTACAGTGAGAAGCCAAGGTTCGTAGCAGTGATGAAAAACGAGGATGCCATCATGTTGCACAAGTTCGCGGACCAAGAACTCCCGGTAGTCGGTGGGTAATTTATCGAAATAGCACCAAAAAGTATCGTTGCAACTCGCTCAACCAGCCCCGAACGGTTCGTCATCCAATGCGCAACCGACGAGCCCTCCTCCACGAGCACCATATACGTTTAGGAAATGGGTATAAGCGTACGTACCAAATGAAGTGAAATCGAGAAACCGGTGTACAGCCGGTCCGTCCCTGGTACGCTTGGCTTATTGTAAAAGTGAGCATTATTTACTGTGATATTTAATGGATTCTCCTCTCTATTAATTGACCTTCGTAATTTTCCCGGAGTTCGTGGAAGTGCTAGTCGCAGTAAACAGTGGCAAGTGGCAGTCATTTGTGACCACGTGCCTTGCGGTAGAATTCGGCTGCCACTGGTTGCCGAATATGACACATGTGTTCACAGAAGTCATGTGTGCAACTGGCGTTGGACAAAATCTCAGGTCCGTCAACGAGACAACGGCGGCAAGTCGGGTGCCAACCTGCCAGAGGGGAAAATTGTCCGTATCATTCATTCACCTCATTACATCATCCATAACAAGGTACTCTAGTAGTAAGCGTAAAATGGGGAATGCCAAGTTGGGGAGATATGGACTTGACAGTAATTAAATAATGGAATTCAATCCCTATGGCAGCTTTCTCGACTTTAGCCGACATGATTGGTCCTTGGGGGATGACAACGACGACCAAGACCATGACGACTTGAAATCAGGCAAAGGAAACAAAGATTCTACAATCAAGAAGAAGGAAGAGCGTCCATCATCTCCTCCGCTTCCTGACGTATCAGATGATTATCGAGACAAGGAACAGCAAGGTCCAAATGACGACTTGTCGCGCAAGAAATCCACTCGATCCGACCCAGACACTACAGTCACTGCTGCATCGACCGAACCCCAGGAACCTTTTTCGTTTGAAATTAGTTTACCTCCTGGCTTGGATGTTAGTCCACTGTCCTGTAAAGAAAGTGTTATTGCTTCCATGATGTCACGTGCAGTAGATGAAGCACTGCCAGCACCGCCACTAATTATTCGAACAGGACCAGCAACTGCTGCAAAGAAGTCAAGTCGAGCAAGATCGAAAAGTAGAAATCGAAGAACTCCTCAAGATCCTCCTGCCAGCCAAGACAAATCCGAAAGGGGACCGTCAGAGGGACATGGTCGTTCGCACTCGAAAGAAAGGACTAGGGCTCATTCTAGCGAACGACGCTCCAAGCGACGCTCTCGATCAAGAGAACACACTCGTCAATCAAAAGTCGACGAGTCGATGCATTCGCACTCCAAGGAGCATTCCAAAAGAACCTCTTCAAGAGAGAGGCGTGCCCTGAAATCATCGCGGTCAAAGTCCATGGATCCAACGTCCCATGAACTACTACTGGAAGAAGAGAGTGCCCATGCCCGCCGCCGAGCACTGGAAGATGAAAGTGCTCACGGTCGCCACAGAACATCGTCGACTGAGCGGCGTGCGCGGCGAAGTGTGAGAACCGAGTCTATCGATCCCACATCTCAAGCGGCTCCTGTAGAGACTCATGCTCGATCACAATCCAAAGAACGGGTCAGGGGGGCGGCGTCACCGTCCTCGACTAAATCAGGACCGAGTGTACGATCCAAATCCATCGACGCCTCGCGTCGTTCTGCTGAGGATTCTGATCATGAACGACGACGACGTACGCACTCCATCTCCATGGCACGAATCAACTCGGATGATCGTAGCAAGCGTTCCGAATCCAAGGTGCGGGTGAATGCCATGGAGGAGATTGTAGAACGCAAAAGTGACCACTCGACTTCTAGGCGGGGTCGAAAACGGAGTCCATCCAGTTCTAGGCATAGTTCCACATCAACGTCAGTGAATCCATTGCCTGTGGAATCACAACCGTTACAAGAACAACAACGAGAAGCTACTTCATCCAACCGATCGCGATCGAAATCCAGGTCAAGGAACCACAATTCCGCTTCCCCTCGCATCCTCATGACCAAGTCACGGAGCGAACGAAATCTCACAACTGTGCAAGAATTCGCAGAATTAACCGAGCCTGCAGAAGACCTCCCTGTGCCGCCGCCACCCCCGCCACCACCACCACCTTCTAGGCACAATTCCTTATCGTCGCCACGGCGATCAGTCAGGGATGTGAACGGTCGACGTTCCAGCCGCGATCTATCGCCCCGGCCGGGGTCTACCCGTGGCTCGGAAGACACCAAACAGACATCCAGTCATGCGTCCAGTCCTAGCTCAAGGAGACTCAAGTCTATTGATGGATCCAATGATAGGCCCGATGCCTCCCCCCGATCACGTTCCCTCGGCAGTCGACGAAGGGCATCACGTAGGAGCACTGATCCCGCCACATCAACAGGCGATTCGAAACGTAGTCATGTCAGCAAGTGGAGCCAACTTCGTCAAATGAATCAGGTGAAACCAACGGATAACTCTATTTCCAAGGATCTCATGATTCCAAATGAGAGAGGTGGCGAACAACTGGTAGTAGATGTTTTCAAGCAGACCATCGAAAACCCTGGGGCAGATGTATTAGTGAATTCAGCGTCGTCATTGAATGAACTAGGCAGTCATCAACTGGACAAGGTCATGATTCGACCAAAACAAGCCAATGGAATATTCGACCATGGCATGACTGACACTCAAACCAAACCTCCTGCATCTCCTGCACTCTCTGCTTCAAGGGCTAGAAAAACAATACAAGCGACGAGTGTCAATCTCAGCAGTCCTAGGATGGGATGGATGGCGGACGGGAAGGAGAAACGAGTAAGCAATGACGCTGACAGTGAAAATGGATCTAAAAGTCCAAGCTTGGCAGCCAAGTTAAAAGTGTCCAGGAGGGCTGCTACAAGTAGTGGCAAGGCGAGTACCACTAGTAGTCGCGCCGGGAGTGTATCAGAGGGCTCGCATAGTCTGGGCTCGTCAAGACTTAAAGACACTAAGGCATTCAACGATTGGCAAGTCAATGGAACCAACGATTTGATTGCTAATTTTTCCACCGACACGTTTGTTATGGACAATGATGCTGTGTTGGTGGCACCAAAGATTACACCAGTGATTTTGAATGCCAACACTCCAACCACAATGACGACGAATACCACCAACAATTTGAAACTGGGTTCACCGAGTCGAACGCACAAGGCCATAGCCAAGATTAGCGAACATTCTGACTCGGCGGCAAGTGTAGAACGCTTGAAACGAGCCAATGAGTTGATCCAAGAGCAGCAGAGCAAGAAAGAAGCAAGCAGGTCACGCCAAAAAGCGCTGGAAGAACGCAGCCGTTCGTCAACGTCGTTTGAACAATCGCCGACTCAAACGAGGGGGGCTGAGTTGGTGGCATCCAAGTCTGAAACTGCAATTACCAGTCCACGACAAGCAGGATGGGGGCTATTGAAATCCATGAGGGCATCGAGTCGTCGATTGGTAACTTCGGAAGCCCAGCCACCACCACCATCCTTAGACTTGGTATCCAATGACAATCATGACCAAAACAACGAACAGAAAAACGATGCAATCGACGCGGATCAATCTGCCAAGCGGACTGGACTCAAAGGCGCGAGCGAGTTTGTCAAAGCGACAAGTACGCGAGTCTCGAATCGACGAGAAAGTCGTCGACGAAGCCAAAAAGAGGAAGGCGCAGATGCTCGCAAACCCGTTTCATCAAAATGGAAGGATCTCTCTCAAAGACTTCAGACCAAAGATATCACAAAATCGTCGAAAGGACTGGATCCTCCCGGAGGCAGAGAAGCAGAAGGTGACATCATCTTTGATTCTCCTGGTATGTCCCCGCAACGAAGGCTTTCCAAATGGACCAGCCTGAAGGGTGCTCGAGCATTCATTGCAGGTCGACACAGTGAACACCACCAGTTACTTCTTAGTGACGATGGGTTGACGTAATACTACAGCGCTAGGAGGGAAATAGTACTTTTTATTAAGGGGCCAATAAAATATTTGTCGAAAAAGTATCTCGCCTCAGCCCAATAACGGTTTTTGTTCGCAGTGGGCTTCTTGGTCGAGATAGGAGGCCACAACCATGCGAATATCCACTACATCCATACAGCCAGGCCACACTTCCCGCCATGCTGCTCTCATTTCGGCACTCAAGTCTGGATGGTTACTATGAAAGTCAACCTGTCGTTGGCAACAAACATATAAGATACTACATGCTCTCATGCTGTTTTCGCGCGGTGCGTATCACTTACCGGCGAGGTGGCAAAGCACACAATTACGGCATTCACCGAGCTGCTGATCATGCCGAATAGTACGCTGGAAACAACAAGTCCCACAATGGTGCCAGCACTGTGACAACAGATCGATCGAACAGTGAGTCTGAAATGTGGGAGGAATAATAAAAGTAATGCATGATGAACTTGTGATTCACTTACACGAACGAAGTAGTGTTGGGCTCATCAAGAGTGCTGAGTGCCAACGACTGAGAGTTCTCAACCAAATGTGCAAAGCAGCCAGTCACCCCGCCAATCACCAGACAAGTCATCAAAAGGACATTGGGTACAAGGTCATCGCTCACAATTTTGGTCCATCCGCGTTTCTCGAAAAGTTCCGTCGAGTGCAAGCCAGCATCGGTCAAATTGTACCCGTATAATCCCACGTAGGTGAACGCCCATGGATTGAATCGAATAGCCAGATTGTCCACGCAGGAAGTCAAACAGGTCTGTATGC
>SWEM01000676.1:0-15264 GCA_019593585.1 Nitzschia palea | reverse complement strand
GAATAACAAGGCCATTTTCTTCATCATTCTCCTCCACAGTCGATTTGGTTGTCTCGACAAATTGTTGGATGTATGCAACGGGTTCATCATCGTTCTTCTCTGAAACCATGCCTTTCTCAATATCTATGCAGCTACCATCATCGTTCACATGCAGAATATTTTCTGCTTTCACCTCCTATCATGACAATGTGACAAACCAATACGTTGAGAGGAGATCAGGAACATAATACAGCTTCTTTCAAAAACATGATGATTCACGTTTCAGAGTAACTCACCATTTGGTTGCCACTACGTTCAAAGTATTCCATGATCAGATGTTTCCGTGCTTTACGGGAGTGAGGTTTACTATTTTCGTTTGGATCTTGTTGAGTAGAGGACAAAACTTGTCTCGCTTGCGAAGACGTATAGGTAGAGATGGATACATAGAGACACCATCCAATGAAAACCAAAGCAATGATTATGAATAGTAGCACAATTGACCACATTGGTATGGATTTGTTGTTGTTGTTCTGAATTGCAGTCATATTTAGGTTCTGACCCCGAAGCTTGTCAAAAAATTGGTCATCGGTCGGCACCAGCACACTGCTATCCGGGGTGCGAGGATTGTCCATGATACTCATTTGTTTTTAGTTTCACAGGAAAGAAATCCATGTCGAGATGAAAATATGAAGTAACATGCGCGAGGTTCGAAAATGAAACTGCATCAAGCATCATGCATGTTTGGAACCCCAAGGAAAACCACTGGGCAGGAGATATTATATAGCCCTCCATTGGTTCGTTAACTGTAAATGAGAGGTGACAAATACTTTTGGTAAATGTCAACGACATCGGTAGCAGGAATGCTCGTAATGGTCTGTGGGACTGCGAGCCATCAATTTCAAACAACCGTACTTTGATGACAAATAAAAATCGAAACGTAACACGCATCTCGACGTTCCAAGAACAGTCGGAGTCTCCCAGTCGAATCCCGCTGAATCTTTAGATTCGGATTGTTCGGATTGTTGGATGATCAAATGGATTCACTTTTGGAGTCCTTTTAGTCTGACATTGTTCCCGAACCGCAATCATTCACGGGTTCGCTCATCATTTTGTTCCGCCGGTGCCGCTGGCATGCACTCGATGTCATCAAATTGCATTGTATGAGAACAGAAGAGCAGTTGGACTTGCTCTACAAGTTGCTGTTTACTATTTGTGTATTATCTTCACAAGAGATCAACTCTTGATCTGGCGTAACACCGTTGTATATCACCCATGTCCGTGGCAACAGAGAACCAACAAGAACGAGGTCCAGTGAAGCTACGTCGAGTAGCGACTGGATCGATGGAACTAAGTCTTCTCGAAAGTGATCCTGATGATATCCCCATCATCACCAAACCGGTAGTGCGAAATTCTGGAGATTTTATTTCTACGTTTGCTGCTGGTGTGGGAAGTGGGTTCTTGTCCAGTATCATTTGTGCACCTCTAGACTTGATGCGAACTCGGATGCAAGTATGGGGGGATGTGGGTGCTGAAGCAGGGCAGTCGACA
Organism: Nitzschia palea; assembly: GCA_019593585.1. Taxonomy (NCBI): domain Eukaryota; phylum Bacillariophyta; class Bacillariophyceae; order Bacillariales; family Bacillariaceae; genus Nitzschia; species Nitzschia palea. The sequence goes on along the minus strand of SWEM01000676.1, from coordinate 13,737 downwards.
CCAACACAGGCCATCAAGGAAATATTACAAAAAGAAGGGTGGCGTGGAATGTTTCGTGGATTGGGTGCCACATTGGTAACGGTTCCACTTTTCTGGGGAGTCTATTTTCCCATGTATGATGAAACCAAGTATAAAATCCGAGTGGCCTATCCCGACTTGCATCCATCGGTTATCCATTGTAGTTCTGCCGTCTTTACGGGAGCCATTGCGGATATCATTTGTAACCCCCTTTTTGTTATTCGAACTCGGGTACAAACTCAGGCACTCCATCAGCTAGCCGAACACCAACAATTGAAACCAAGCAGCATGGTACAGACGGCAAAAGAATTATACACTGCCCATGGTCCCACGGTATTCTGGCGAGGCATGTCGGCCAATCTCATGGGATTATCCCATGTCGCGGTACAATTTCCCACGTATGAATTTCTCAAGAAACAAGCTCGGGAACGACGAGATGATGGTCAACCCGAGACGGCTCTAGAATTACTCTTTGCCTCTGGATTGGCCAAGATTTGTGCCTCGCTATTGACCTATCCACATGAGGTGTTACGAAGTCGCATGATGGATTCTCGAGCAGCCGTGGCACCAACCCTCACGGGAACCATTTCCCACATTTGGAAGGAAGAAGGCTTTTCTGGTTACTACCGAGGACTTCCTGTGACCTTAATTCGCGTCATTCCCAACTGTTGCATTACCTTTATATCCTATGAATTTCTGGCACGATGGACCAAGGAACAGTGGTCAGAATGGCAGCTAACAAACCAACAAAAGCTAAAATATTAGATTAACCGTGCTTGTTGGTCCAGTCTAACTGTCTACCGGTACAACTTTTGAGAAAGTTAATAGCCAATTTTCCGAGGAAATGGTTTCCTTGGGACATTGGTCTCCTCGTTTTGAATGTGATTGCTTAGTAGAATGGACGGCTTGGTGCGTCCTGCCACAGCCTTTCGTGTGGTGTGATGAGGATGTAGTCAAAGGGCCAGTTCACATGATTCCACCGGTCCATGGAGACAAAAATTGGCCCGACAAACAATCCATCCATCAAATCATTCACTCTCCATTGATCATCAATTCTTTACTGTAAATTATCCACCAAGAATGTTTCCAGCAACCGCCACAGATATGGATAGCAGCGACACTCCCAGTAGAATATACAAGGCATATCGTTCCGACTGTTCGGTTGCCATTGCGGCCCAGCGTCGACCATACACCCAAATCGTACCAGGATCCTCGTGTCGTACTCGTAGCGCTTGGAGGGCCAGCAATAATGGCAAGACAAAGGCAATCAAACTGGTAAAGATGACACCACCCCAAGAAAGCAATAATGATACCAGATCTCCTCGATACATGATCCACGATGCACCAAAGGGAACATAGACCGCCAGCAAATTCGCGCTGGTACGAGACATGCCGCTTCCGGTCAAATTCAGTCGACACAAGACGCATAACAGTGGGATGCCCAATCCCACAATGAATAAAGCAAAGATGGATGCCGTCCATTGCATGCCAACCCCGAGGACTCCGCTCATGAAGGTTTCCAACATGTTTCCCGACACATGAGGTATTGACATGGCACCCAAAATTCCCAAGATAATGTACAAAAACGCTGCCATGACATTGGCTCCAATAATGACACTACGTGCGTCGACATGAGGTTCCTTTTCATACAACCACGAGGCCACACTGATCACCAATGCAAAATTGAACAGAACGACACCCATGAGGCCGTCCCAAGAGTCACCCCACCAACTTATCCGATGTTCTTCCCAAACCAGTCCATTCTGGTAAAAGAGGTAACAAAAGATACCAGAAGTGACGATCAATACCAAAAACTCGACCACTTGCCAGGCAGCATTTTCTTGCAAGTTCAGTAATGATAGCGGCAAGAAACAAATAATACTCAAGAGATATCCAGCTGTCAACAAGACCCCGTCATCGTCACCATCCCCCACTTCTTCAAAGGGCAAACACCGGCCCTCGACCAGCAATGTTTCGGTACAAGAGGCATAGGTCCAAGTTATCCAGTGAAAGCCACGAGGTTTCTGGTCGGTCGAAACGGCAGTCATTTGTATGGCGGCTGTACCACCAAGAACATTGGCCAAAATGGTATCAAAGACTTGTGCCGAATCTACCAGCGACGAAATACTGAGACAGATGATACATCCATAAAAAATAACTTGGGTTCCGACAAACCAGTAATGGGAGCGAGGTTTTGACGTTGTTGTCGACGTCGTGGTTGTCGTTGTTGTCGTGGTTGGCTCAAGAGTGGGAAGGGGTTTGGGGTCATCATGAGCAAAGTAGCGACGAAACGCTTCGCTATATTCCACTTCGAGTTGAAAATTGGCATTGCCCGGAACTTGAGATATCACACGGGCCATGTGCAAGCTTCCCAGTGATGACAAGGTACCCACAAGTATAATCGTCACGGTGGTTGGAATAATGCCACTTTTTTGAAAGACGGCGGGAATCTCCAACATGGCTGGACCCGTCAAGAAATTGACGGCAATACTCATACTCCCCAAGATGCCAATTTGTCCCACATGATCCCAGACTTGTACCGATAATCGACTGATTTGTCGAAATAATAATCGAGTCCGTGACTCGACACCACCACCATGTCCGGCAGCCGTGTCCGTCACAATCACGGAAACCAATTTCATGTCCTCGTGGTGGTTGCTGCCATTATTATTAGTATTATCCCTCGCTGGACCATTTGTAATCTCTGAAATAACGCTACCTGCATTTTCGACGATTAACAATGGACTGCTTTCCTGGGGGGATGTGTTCATGGTGTCCAATCAACGCCACTCTTGCCAATGGCTAAAGAATCCTTCTTGACGGTAAACCAAAACCTATGGAGGATTCTACAATAATGGTAATCGAAACTTGTGCCTGTAGTTGACACACTGTGAGTGATTCGGAGCTGAGATGATTGGGTTGTGTAACTTTGATTTCCCGGTTTTTTCGTCCGGTCACGACTCGGCTATGCGAACTGCGTGGACATGTGCCGTGACTTGCAAAATAGGAAACTCAACGGTCCGCCGGCGCACCAAAACGAGCGTTGCACATATAGTACCGGTTTTTTTTATATAATTGTACACTGTGACGTGTAATCGGAAGCACAAATCAAGATGCGACGAAAGATTTCTGTCGTAGCTTCGAGGGAGGTCCAAGCATTTGCACCAGAAGCCCTCGTCCCTCTCGAGTACTTGTAGTGGTCGGTGGTTTTTAGAACGTTCGCTGCATCCGTCCTGTTGAATTACCTGGTACCTAGTAAGGTAATCTCTTGATATTACTAATATCCCGCATCATTGTTCAAGCAAAAGAAGAATGCCAAAGCAAGGATGTCATTCGGTTCCAGATGTCGAAGCATCCCAGGACGATGGTCCTTCTACTCGATCGAAAGAAGCAGCCAAAGCCAAATATGGACTGGAAGGAGAACAAGAAATTGAATTGCTCGCCATGATGGATAGTGCCTGTGATATGAAACCATCGTTTGAATTTCCAACAGTCAAGCCAGAAGAACTCGAGTCGCAAGGAAAATCCTTTGTTTGGAGTATCATTGCCCCAACCGTGTCGGTGGTGGCTACCATGGCATTGGCATGGCTACTGAATGCCACGGCACAAGGAGAAGATTGGATGGCCAAGATTTCCACCTTCCTTATTCCACTCTTTCCCTATATCAATGCCATTGTGGTCTTTGCAGCATCGTTTTCCCCCATGCAACAACGTTTCATGGATTCAATGGAACCAGTGTTTGCCAAAATGGATGGAATTCAAGCCGATGCCGAACGCAATATTGATCAATTGGCCGACAAGGTCGACACGATTGTCGATCGGATTCAAGCCAAAGTCAACAAATGTCTGGAACCCTATCTACCCAAACTTGCTTTAGCCACAAAAATGGAGGCCACGGTCCAAACCATTAAACCTGGCATTGATATTCCCGATCCATCGGATATTGATCGAGAATTTGATCAAGCCCAGGGCCTGGTCCGAACAAAACTCGATCAAGCCAAGGATCAAGTGGATATTCATAGTATCATTCCCACGGTCTTTCAATCATCCGCGACATTTTATTGTAGAGTCGTGGTTCCATTTGGGATATTGGCCTTGGGGATCCAACTTTTGTTGGTTTCACTTGGTCCCGTGCAAGAGTCAACAAGCGCAGTTTTGGGAAATATTACTTCTACGATTCAAAATTCATCGGCCGTTCTTCAGTCGGAAATCAAGAATATGGACACCACTGCTTCAGATCCATTGGCTCGACGACGATTACTACTACCGGACCTTTCCATACAACATCCTACAACTACTTCTGGTTCATCACTATCTTTGGATCAATCTCGGATCCGACGACGAATCCTCACTACTAGCAGGAGTAGTGACCATCACTTGGTTACTCCCATGGCAGCAACAATTGTCCATGACCACACTGGCAATCAACTAGTAGACGAAGATGAAATGGCTCGACTGCTATCCACGAGGGATGCTACTGGAATTGATGCTACCAGTACTGCCATTGCTGAAACCACGGATGCAGTCGTGGCGAATGCCACTACAACACTCAACACGTATCACGAAGATGCCAAGAATCAAGTGGCGGGGACCGTCCAAGAGTTACAAACGCAGGCAAGCGACGCTATGACTACTGCCCAAGACACCTATACCGCCTATCAAAATCAGGCCCAAGAAGAAATTTCTCAAGCGTCCAGTCAGATCAAACCCATGTTGACCAGTGTCGCATTGTCGTATCTGGTGGCACTCCTCCAATTGGCTCTGGTCTATCTATTGAGCAGTGACAAAGTCAAGACTTGGGCAATCAACTTGGCCCTTCAAATTGCCAAAGGTCAAGTCGACAAGGCCTTGAAGGATTTGGGTGTCACTGCGACAATCGATGACGTTTTGGTGACCCGCCTCGATCGTATCCGCATCAAGCTTCTCAAGATTCTCAAAGTAGCCAACGAGTTGGATGATGTTTTGGACAAGATTCCTGGCGGTGGTGATGTAGCCAACAAGGCAACGAAGGCCTTGGGAAAACTAAGTGGTCGTTTGGGTCTCTGAACGAAATAGTATGGTTTTGTTGTCCAACACTCGCCTTTTTTTGTACTCTTTTTTTCTAATGGGATCTATGGATTGTTGGTTTTCCATGAGCTATATAACTAAAGTCAGGTATAGAATGTAACCTTTGTATTACAGCTGTCATGTCTTTATGAACCAAAAGTGGGTGCTACTCCTACAACGACGCACGATGAACCAATTCACCATCCATTTCACAGGGTTTCACCTACTTTTTCCCCTTTGGGTGCCGAAACGCCAGCTGCATTCTCGACTCGATTCGCCAAGGCATCGCGGATTTTGGCCTTTTCTTTCAATAGTTTGGCTCGATCGGCAAAGACCAATTGTTGTTGTTGCTGCTGCTGCGCTAGTTCTTGATGGAGGACGGGTTTTCCAACTCGGGCCGCCGCTCGTTGTTCGGCTAATAATTTTTGCCGTTGACGATTTTCTTGCTTTTCAATCATCTTTTTCCGTCCATGTCCAGTTCTGTATAATTGAATTGACTCATATCTTTGGCTAATAACTCTTCCAATTGACCCACATAACAAGGAAATACTTCCCCATCACATTCATCATAATCAAAGTAATCCCAACCAAATCGATCTCGATGATCCTTTTTGGAGATTCTCCACTTACTACGCCGGGGTTCTAAACATCGGGGTAAATGTTTTCCAAACCAGGTCTCGCTTGGGGAGGAGCGGCTTTCGTTAGATTGGCCAGTGGAATGGGACCCTTGGCCCCTCCAACCGTACCCGTGGGTACCCGTACCGTCAATGCATCGGTACCAATACCTGGTTGAATCGAATGGGATACCAAATACTTGCGGGTTACCGTCCACCCATTCTTTTCAATCAACATGACACTGGCAATGGGATCCGGACCTTCGGAAGGATGGGGTCCCTGTTGACTCAAAATATCATTGGGATTTTTCGGAGGTGGAACATAGGCCTTGAGTTCTTGAAGAAAATCCAACATGAATTGTCGTTGCATGATCCATCCACTAAATCCAATTCCGGTAGTAATAAAGTATCGTTCATATTGATAGGCAATCCGTCGAATTTCGGTCAAGGGGACACATAATTCGTTATCTGCCTCCATATAGAAGAAATAGTTGGTGTATGGATTTTGTTGTAATACCAATTCAAAGACTTGAATAATCTTTTTCTTGTAACAAATCAAATCATAGGTTTGACAAACGGCCGTGGCTTCCGATTTGGCATTGTGAAAGAGTCGTGCTTGCCGTGTCCGTTGTTGATTTTGCGAGGTAATATCCACATAATCCCAAATATGAACCTCCAGTGGTAATTGCGTCGGAACCAGCCGTCGGGAATCTCGAATGGCAAAGGGGTAAAAGTTGCCATCTTCAATATATACTTGTGACTTTTGTTGCCACTGCAGTAATTGTGTTTGGAGGGATTGCACTTGTTCGGTTAAGGAACGTTTACTAATTGCAGAAGTGTATTTGCCCGAATCCACAGTCTGGGAAAGAACAGCATTCAAAACGACTTGAATCGAACCAAGAAAGGCAATACATCCCACAAACATGTACACCAACGTGGTGTGTGGAAAGGTATCCAGGCGCCTTCGCATCTTCCTCGGACTACCGGTAGTATTTTCGTGTAACGGTAACGAATTGCCACTGACCGGAGCACTGGCACCGTTGCGTTTGTGCGTACCCGACATGATTGTGCCACGAGATTCCACTCTTCTTCACAGAGTCAAAGAAAATGACTGGTGAGGGAGAGGCCCGATAAAGGCAGCAAAAGGAAACAGACCAGGTGTTGACAACTCCGATAATTGATGTAGCTATGATAGATAGAGCGAGAAACAGGGGCTAGCGAAAACGATAATAATGGATGTTGTCAAGGATGCTGTTGGTATACTTCTAGGAGGAGGAGGAGGTAGCTGTCGATGCTCATCACTCACCATCACTTGTTTGCCGTGACTATGGTAAAAAGGGAAACGGACATGTGTGATTAGGGGGCAACGCCAGTAAGAAATAGATTTGTAGCGAAGTGGAATGTGATTTGGATGATGTATAAAAGCATAGGAAACTTCTTACGGGCGGACCCAGCCCCACAGCGAGACAGTGACGTCGTCCGGCTGTCGCAGTTCCCACTTGGGCATGTGTCACTTGGCGCTTGGAGGACTTGGAAGTGAGAGTCAAGTCGGAGTCTCCCATCACCGCCCGCCGACCGCCGAGTCGTGAACGCATTCGTCCACTCCAAAAAAGCCACAAAAAAAGAGAATGGGGTGATTCTCCATTGACGTGAGAGCCAGTCCCAGTCCCAAGAACTTTCAAAACTGGTACCAGGTACACGACTTGACAATTGACAATACGGGAGCTTTAATGGTCAATGGTCATCCAAGATGATGACCAACAAAGCCTCCCGATATGTTTGGAATGGTTACTTTGTCGTGATATTCTTCTGTTTTGTCCTTTTCAATGTTTCGTATCGCCAATCCCTTCCAATTTTCTTCAGCTATACCGAGCCGTATGGATACAAATTGAATCCTTTCTATGCTCCGTCGCGGATTGAACGATTTGCCTTGGAGCATTCCGTCGCATTGAACTATCATCTTACCATGCCAGCTGATCCAACCAAGGAGAATACTTTGTTGCCTCCAAAGGGATGTGAATTCTGGAAACTGTCGTCCACTTTTCTCATCTCTGAATACTTGCCAACCTTCAAGCAGGAAATGGCGCTGTACAATCAGTTGCTTCGCAGCCACCCAGGACTGCTGGATGGGGATGTGCGTGACCGACTAGCTGTCAACTCCTCTTGCTCGGAACTGAATATTCATCCTCAGGGTCTTGGTGGAGTCTTTACCAGTGGCTCCCTGTCCAGAAGTTCTACTGCCTTGTTGGAACCCGTTTACCCGCCATTTGCTAGCCTTTCACAAACGTGCTCCCGTTGGTGGCGATCTGATGATGAACTGGACTTTTTGGTTCACGATTTTCCTTCGATTTGTCAAACGTTGCAACCCACTTCCAAAATCATATTGGTGGATGTGGGCTATGACGTTGCCTCGAAATGGAGTGAACGCCACGACTTTTCAACCTTGTCATTGCTACGATTATATCAAAAGTTTGGATTCCACGTGGATGCAATCTATGTCTTTGATACATCACTTTCAAGCAAGTCCCAGAAGCAACAACGATGGGCAAGCCAAGTATATCAAGTTTTCAATTGGGATTCACATTCCGGCTCGATTCAAGAGTTGACCTTGAAGGACACTCATTCTCCCTGGGATTGGATTATACACAATTTTGCAATCGACGACCTCATCTTGGTCACACTGCAACTACCACCGCGTGGTGTGGATCCTACCATGGAAATGCGATTATTGGAAGAAATACCATCGTCCCCTGTAGCTCATAGGATAGACGCTCTCTATTTTCATCCCAGGGTATACATGGCCGAAGACGAACCACCACTACCAACAAAGAAAACAAAAACCAGCACAAAAGTCAAAGGGAAGGAAAACTTTCGATGGACAGTCCGAGAGGCATTACTTTTCTATACCAAGCTGCGAGACAAGGGGATCCATGCGCACGCGTTTGTCTCTTAGCGACGTTGCGTCACAGCATTTGCTTCCACCAAATGCACAGTAACTTCACTCGTGCGAACTAACAGTATTGCTTATTGTTATGCTACGCGTTGCTTCACATACCAAGCTTGTTCCACGATGGGGATAGTGCGTGGCAGTGTCCATATGTTGTCTCCAATGGAATCCGGAAATTGATTTCATTGAACAGTCACACATACATCCTGTCCCATGGAATCTTGGTCCATATAATCAACACACAATGATCTACCGACAGAGCCATCCTCGGGGCTTGAGACCTGACATGTGACTTCTGATTGAAAGCTCGTTCGATCGTGCGTGAGAATAAGCGCCAAAGGAATATTACATTTGGTCTTTCTATTGACACGCTTGGACCAAAAAGGCGGAGTAGGATTCCTTGTCCTAGATTTCTTGGATTTTACCACGGTGGATGTCCGCGTGATCCCCAAATCAACTCGGTCACCACGAAAACCATGATCCATTCTCACCAAAGGTCCAATGGAGCTATTGCTACAGGATGAATGCCCTGTCGCCGCTGGCGAACTTGGTATGACAGGCTCCGATACTTTTACCCGAGGTTTCCGATGGCGGGGCGCAATGGGGAGAGAAAAGTTGTCTGAGGACAGGGTCACATGGCTTGATGCACTTTCACCATGGTGCAACATTTCGTCGGTCGTGACTGCCCTCGGTGAAAATGGGTGAATGGAATTCTCTGCTGACTTGTGAATGTCTTGCCTAGAGGATATAAAACTAGATCCTGACGAAGTTGAGCTATCTTCATCATCTTCTTCATCATCGTCCTCCATGAAAGGAGGGAGTCCAATGACAGGATGCTGTTTTTTCAAGGTAGCTGTCGTCGTCCGCGACGTTCGACGACTTTTCTTTATGTCACCAATTTCTGCGATCAAATCCAAGGTTCTGTTCCCATGTCGAACTGTCTTGGCCTTGGGGTCCACAGGAGGAAAGGTTTCACTTGGTGAATTCAACCTCACTTTCAATACCATCTCCTGTTTAGGTGATGGTTTCAAGACTATTGGCGAGCGCGTAGTAGTCGCCCCATACACTGTTGGATCAGACATCGTGGAGATTCTCGCTTCTTTGTCTGACACTTGGGAACGAGACAAAAGGCTATTTGACAAGCTAGATCGGCGTGATCTAGTCATGTCAACATGATGCGCAATGTGGATAATACGACGACGAGGCGAACGGATTCGTCCAAGTCGGGGAGGAGCCGTATGTCGGATTTGGTTCAGGTCCTCGGCGCAAAGTTTCCGAGAAATGGTAGGCGGACTGGCAAAGGACGATCTGGGACCAGCCATGCCTGTATGTTCGGATTGTTTGGCTTGGTTGTCCGAGCTACCGAGCTCATTGGAATCAAAGCGACTCAAGCTTGGATCCTTTCGTGGTCCTTCCACACGCGGCGATCTTGATTTGCTCGTGCTGACGCGCGGTTCATTGTCCAAAAAGTCTGCAGTCACAATTCCGTCAGAGCTCACTCTCTTGGTGTGTGCTGCTGGATTTACAAGAGAATTGGCCAGAGATTGTCGCCGAGGTTGCTTCGGAGGTGGTGGTCGTCGTCGATGATGCGTGTCACCCCTCCTTGTTGATTCGCAACTACTACTACTGCTGCCAACTGAGTTAGTCCCAGAAAGACGTCGCCGTGCCCTGGTTTTGGAATTGGATGGATCTTCATGGATAACAGTCTCCAAAGTATTCAATGAGATCCTTGACAAGGATGCTTCTTGGGGAAATGGACTGACCGTGGAGACTCTTGCTACCCCCGAGGAAAGGTAACCCTTGAGCGACTGTCCTGCCTCCCCCTCAAGACATCCTTGATTCTCTTCTTCGGTTTGCTTCTGTTTTGTTTCAACGGCTATAGTCCGAGAGTTGACCCGTTGCGAGGAACATGTCGGTGCTTGACACTTGTTGGAAGTGTGTAGAGTTGTTGACAGGTGTTCAAGGCTTCCCTCTCCACATCCGTGAATCGATTCCACTAATTGCAAAAGAAACCATCGTATGACAACTTTGAATTCTCCCTGTGCCTTCGACTTCGTATTGTCGCCCGTGTGCCATGGCCACCAGGTGGGGATTGCGCCGCTGTTGGCAACCCCCTGTCGTCCATAACTCTACTGATATGAGTCGCTTCTGAATATTCCATGGATTCGCCAGCTTGATTCAAACCTTGCCTGTCCCGAGAACCAACCACTGCCTCCTCGTCGCAGTCCATCAAGAATTCTTGCCCAATCGGGGACCGGTCCGAAGAATTGGTGGACGCAACAAAAGAAGATCCTGGTTCCAAACTGGGCGGGCTTCCCATTGCTCTTGTTTCCGCTGTACGGCCATATCTTGGAGGCGAAAACGACTGAGACAAACGCGATGATGTCACAGGATAGCAGATCTGCCCCGTAATTTTTGCTTCCTTGTCCTTGCCGTACCGACTAGGTCTATCTTCATCATGAACGTTTTCGTCATTCAAGTTTTCAACAAACGTCAGCTCTGAAACAGGCTTCTCATCGCCTTCATCAACCTCAAGTGTGGAAACGGAGTTTGTGTCCGAGTTCGGCGAGAGTGGACTTGGTTGCGTCGGCGTAGTGTTCGAAGAAGGTGATGAAATAGACGTGAGTGATGGGATCGAAACTGCCACACTACTTGATGATATCTGTTTGGAAGAGCTTCGAGATGTAGATTCGAAATCTGTCGAAGGCCATGACGAGATCGTTCCTAGCGATGGCATGGAACAAGGTGATGTTCGATCTCCTTGACTGGCAAAATCTGACGGACTAGTAGGCTTGGTATACTTGTCATTTTCGCCCCCTGTAACATGCAAAGACCTTGTGAGCTCGTGGCCAACTACGACCTTCTGCGCCATTTGTAGCATTGTAGTGGATTTTTCCTCTGAAAAAAAGTTGGCATCACCACAAGGTTGAAAAACGCCAATTGGCTCGGGTTTTTCTCTCTCTTTGCCATGTGACGTTCTTCCATTTCGTGGCCTCGACAAAACTTCAGAATCCAAGGGTACTCCACCGATCAACGATTGACTTTCATCACCAGAATCAATCTTTGCCTGGCCGCATATAAACGTTTTGGACGGATCTTGACCACTTGCCGCTTCGTGATGGGATTCTTGATTGCAGGCAACGACAAGGCGATTTACCAGCTTCTTCCAGACTCTTTGTGTATGCTTCTGTCGGTGATTTTGTTCCGGATTGTTTTCGCCAACCCATGTCATGATTGTCTTCGATCCCACAACATGTGCATTGCTTTCCACAATGATCGTCGAAAAAGTCTTGCGTTTAAATGTTTATGCTGCATTTCATCAAATTAAAAACGACGCCTTGCGATACAACCGCTCGCGTGCCGACAGTCGAATCGGATCCCTATAGTAATGAAGAACCTGTTATGTTTATGCCCAAGAACTTTTTCTCAACAACGCTACCGGTAGTCGTGGTCAACACGGTACCAATTCGCCCTGAGATTCATAAACCTGTGCCCGTTGGCTTCATAGCGCAAAAGGCGAAGATAGAGCGAATGGTCGAACTGTAAAGGCGACTTCTTAACGGACAGTTAAAAGGCACGACCAGGCTACAGCACCCAGAAGTGAAGATTCACACCACAGCCCGAACATATCTAAATGATACCGGTAGTTCATCTCGTCAAAGCAGGTCACCTCAAGGAGTTGGCATCCGTTACACAGTGAAGGCAATACCGTCGGTAGTAATAGATCCAGGTGGCAATAGTACCAGGAACTACGGTAGCCGGTAATTGAGGAGGGGTTTTTGCTGGCTGGTTCTTGATAGCTAGTATACTTCCAGTATTTTTTTAGTACTTCCTCAAGTTGAGCGAATGTTGATGAAAGCGGGAAATCGACAAAAAAAATCATTTCAGGGTTAATTACATAACACCTTTCGGCATAGCCCTTTCACGCCTGCAAGGAAGATCATCTGGAGCGATATGAATGGCTCTCGCTTTGCTAGAAGTTATTTACGATTGAGTTGAGAAGTTCTAATCCTCGCGGCTGATCACAAGAGAGGAACTATTTCTAGAGGAGGCCAACCGAAAGTTCTAGCAATGCCCACTTCCATCAGAAGCACCATTGATCGGCCATTGCTGCAATTTGCACGAGGAGTAAGTAGTGTGCGACGAAACTGGCTTTACAGTTCTTTACTGTTGGTAGTTATCGTCATGGCAAGCTACAAGAGCAAAGAATGAAACAAACTACTGGGAGGTATCATGCCTCCTCCTCTCACAGTCAATGGATATCGGCCTCTTTTTGGATTGCCATTGGGCAGATCGATTTTCATGGACTGGCATCAACGTAAAATTGATACGCCCGAGTTCGCAAGTGAGTTATCCAACCAAGATGTTCCTTGCTTGAACCAAGGGAACCTAAGCGAACATGTCAATCGACTTTCACCCCCGGGTGTTCTGGTAACGAATGATAAATCTCAATTTGGCCATGCGTCACCTTGTAAGGCCTCCCTGGTAAAAGCCTATTGCCCTCGTTAGAAATCTATCGGTGCCAGGTACGGTACTGCTGCACGGTTCGGTACATTTTTCGCCCCTCAAGGTTCCGTTGGTGCCGCTGGAACTTGAAACGATGGAATACTTAAAGTTCAAGGACTTTTACGGGTTGGCGCTGTTGACATTAGTCGAAGAACAAAAGCAGGCGTATCTTTCATTCTTGGCGGACCTTCTCATTGAAGTTTAGCGGCTGTAGTACTTCGTCCTGACACCTCAACACAGCCGATTAGTTAAATTGGATTATTTAATACAACATGGAAACAAGAAACTTGAGACACATATCCTGCAATCCTGCAAGAGTGGACGATCTACCCCTTCCATTCGAAGAACGCCGCATTTCATTATTTGATTTAAGGGTCGTCCAAACTTAGCCTAGAAATGAAGTATCCCCGACCATACATGTCGACTCACCTCTACATGTGACTACATATCTACACAACCTACATATCATAACTGATGAGCCGTATCTACAAGATTCTTCAGAACAGAACTTTCAAACAGAACTTCCAAAGGTTCACCTGAAAACTAGCTCTAGATAATTACCTTACATGTTAGCTCACTCTTTTCATGAAAGTAACTTCACTAGGA
>SWEM01000675.1:0-15320 GCA_019593585.1 Nitzschia palea | reverse complement strand
GAAGGACTTCAAACCTTGTGGCAACAAGAAGAAGAGGAAGAACAAAAAAATGACGGCGTCCTCGTCTTATCCTATCAATCGTCGTCGTCCAGTCTTTGATATCTGTTTGAATTGTGATTGTGTCTATGAACCATTATATGGACAACAAGCATGGGAATCCTTGGCCGATGTCTTGGCCGAAGTGGCCCGACTCTCTCCCTCGACTCTCATTGTTACCAGTGTTGAACGACGGACAGCAGATGGAGTCGAAGCCTTTTGCCAACGCTTACTCGATTCGGGTACCGTTCAATCCATTCAACAGGTTCTTCGGAATGACGAAGATCCTCATCATATTATTGAAGTATATGTAACCAAGGGAATTGAAACATCTACCAAACCCACCACAGCCGCCACCGCCAACACATCATCGTGATCATCATTATCATCATGATTAGAGGATGCGTAATCATTATTGTCTCCACCACACACTACTACTACTATCTATAACGGTACTTTACTTCACAATGGGCAAGCTCACACGCCGCAAACAATTTTGTTTTATTACATTGCTACTATTGCTCGGAAAAAGTCACGACAGAAGTGACCCCACTTGGAAAAAAATGGCAGTACCAGTTACCAATGTTGTCGTTATAGAGTGACAAAGCAAGATTTCCTAGTGTCAAGTGGAGTGTTACCCAGTACCTTGAACATATCTACAGTAGGAAACTAATTTTCAAGGACGCAATCCTTGTGCCGATGGATATGAAAACGGACAATTCCTTGATCCAAGATTCGTTCATGACAGTTAGTGTCAAACGCTTTTTGTGAGCTTGAGGATGATTTACATTTGTATTACCGAGAAATGGAACCTCTTGCGTACCTGGTATGGCTTCTACTAATCTAACGTTAGTGTTAGTAGGTTGATGACTTCTGGGATCTACTAACCGCATAGCTCTATTTTACAGTTATCGCCGTTTCGTTCGACTCGGAAGAGTCGTTTTAAATTTTTCGCTTGGGTCATAGTTACGACAAAAATCCTCGATGCTTCTATACGAACACCTGCCGACAAAACCGCCGGTGCCAGTTCTCGAAAAATTGCCTTGCACAAGCAACACTTGCGAGGGATCGGATCGACGACCGTGTCGTGCTGCTTTGGAGCGAGTCATTACGTCATTATTACGGTATCTCGTTTGGAAATCCGATCATCATCATCATCATGGCAGATCTAAACTCTAGAATCGAGGCTGCTCGAGCTCAGGTCAGTTTGTTCACCTTGACATGCTGTTGGATCGCATCGACTTGATCAGGGAACATTCGTGATTCATTCGATTCAATTCGGATCGTTTTCGAAACCTGTGGGCCAAAGTGTTGATTGTTGATGTGACCATTACACTATCGCATTATATTGCTTACAAAAAGGCATGATGCTGCTGCTGCTGTTGGAGTTGTTGTTATTTGCACGGTGCGCAGGAGTTTTATTTTTGGTCGGACTTCTCATACCGTGATTCAACTCTACCGAATTGTATAGGTTTCTAGTCTCGAAAGCAACATTGAAAAGGTTTTGGCATCCAAAAAAGATACCAGCTCCATTCGATCCTCGGCACCTCTACCAGCGATCCGGAATCCACCCGCCACAAAATGCCGACGAGTTCTCAAGGGTCACTTTGGGAAAATTACGGCCTTGGTGAGTGCTGCCTTGCATGATCCAGAATCTGTGGTACTGTTTGTTTTCTAACACTATTCTCTTTTAAACTTTTCCTGCTGTGGTCGTTGTTGTTATGGTCTGGGGGTAAAATATAGCATTGGTCGGGTGATTCTCGCAAGGTCGTTTCGGCATCACAAGATGGAAACCTATTAGTGTGGAACGCTGTTACTGCCAACAAGATACAATCCATCTCATTGAAATCCAGCTATGTGATGAGCGTCGGAATAGAACCAACCGCGGGTAACATGGTGGCTTGTGGTGGACTAGACAATTTGTGTACCGTGTACAAATTGGACCGACCCAACATGGCCATGGAAATGGCCAGTCATGATGGATTTATCAGTTGTTGCCGATTCCTGAGTGAGCAACACATTTTGACAAGTAGTGGTGACTCGACCTGCATTCGATGGGATATTGCCAGTGGTCGAGTCTTGGATAGCTTTGCCGAACATCAAGCTGATACCATGTTCCTTTCGATTCGACCCAATGATCCCAATGTCTTTATCAGCTGCTCCAGCGATCGAACCATCAAGGTTTGGGATATTCGCAGCAGCGGAAAACAAGGGTCTGTCCAAACCTTGACTGGCCACTTGGGAGATGTGAATGGTGTGGATTTTATGCCATCCGATGGCAACGCCTTTGCAACTTGCAGTGAAGATGGTACCGCCCGGGTATGGGATCTGCGATCGTACCAAGAAGTTGCCAGATTTGGCCAACTCAAACCAAGGGATGATACTATGCCCGATGTCGAAGGATTCACGTCCATTGCTCTTTCCAAATCGGGACGCTTGCTATTCTGTGGTCACTCCAATGCATCGATCGTGGCATTTGATGTCATGAGCGATCGAACGACACCCGTCTTTGTTTTGAATCAGGCACACGAGTCTCATGTTTCGTGCTTGGGAGTTGCTCCCAATGGAGATGGATTGTGTTCCGGATCCTGGGATAACAATCTGAAAATTTGGGCCTAAGAAGATTTGTTCCATGACATGACTCTACCCAGTTTGCCCCATCCTTTTTTTCGTTTGTTGCTGGATGCTCGCCACATGATGAGATTTCAGGAAAATTTGTTGTAGGAACAAAAAGCTTGTTGGCACACAAATAAAACTCAACAGTAGTAAAAAAAGTGTAATTCGACATCTATGTTTTTATTGTGAAATTCCTCCCTCCTTTTATCCCGTAGTGCGTCCTATAGTTCTGGCATCAAAAGGTGGTCGGGGGGGAAGGCAAGGTCGAGTACGCGACTTGGCTGCTTGTGTCTTGGTGATGCGCATCGAGGAGGTGTTACCATGGGAAACCCACAAGGTTTTTCCGAGTCTTCACTACTACTACTACTGCTACTGCGACCTCGTTTCCTTGCGTAGTTTGGGAAATTCATATTTGCCGTCAACAACACTGCATCACCAAGATGATGAACCTTCTCACCATGATAACACTCGGACAAAAGAAAGTTTTCTAGTGAAGAGATGATGGGTCGAATACGGATTTGGCCCTGTGCTTTACAATACTCCATGTCCCAATGGGTAGGTCTGGTATATGAAAGTGGTACTTGATGCGGATACAAAATGTTGTAATCATAAAAATTGCAATCATCATCAGTGCTGGGTGAGCCTCTTGTCACCAAATTGAAACTTGGACTGATTGATCTTGTTTCTTCATCGTCCACTTTCCAACCTTTTGTTGTTAGAAAAACCTCGATGGAGGTTGTACTTGATGCTGTTGATGTCTTGTTCCGCCATTGTCGATTTGTTACAGAATTGTAATCTGCATCTTCTAGTACCGCTGGCCACATTGGTCGGTAGTTGCTTACTAGAGATAACAAAGTTCTTCTTTTTGTTGTAGACTTGGATCAATGCACTTTGCATGTCAAGTGAACCAAATGCATTTGTTTCTAGGTACCAGACTTGTTGTTGTTTCCGAGGAAAGTGCCTAAAAACCGCAATGAAAACATAATCGTTGGATTTTATTTTGTGGAAAAAGTGGGACTCGTGCCGCCTCATTTTTTGGTCACGACATCGCGCATCACACGGCATGGGCAGGTGCCTTTCCGTGCCAATTCACACATGATTGGATTCTCGGTATCTTTTTTGGGCATCCGAACCAGGTTGGATATCCATCCATGCTTGGAAATATGCAACCAAGAAATTGCTGCAAGAGAGCAAATACAGTTCCTTGTATAAACGTCTGGCAATATATCTATTATTGTTGGCCCCCAGTGTCGTCGTCGTTAGTGATGGAAACTGCGACAGTTAGGCAGTGACAATTGCACACATACAACACTTGACGATACAACACATGATGGATCGAGACAAAAGATTTTAGCTCCCTATCATACAATTCTCTTTTTCATCTCCCATCACTTGGGAGCGATACATGGAGAGGATGTGACTTTTTTTGGATTGCATGGACAGTTAGAATGAGAAGGCTTGACCTTTTGCACGATAGATTGCAATTTCTACATGGACCGTAAAAGCCAATGCTTTGTCAAATTTTAGAGTCAAACGAGAGCAGCAATAAATAATGTTTCTTTTTTTTTCTAAATTGTGTGATTTTTGTACAGCAACCGGTACTAGGATCACTGTCGGTGGGGGAAGCGATGCGATATTCTCTCCCAAACAGCAAAAAAGAAGGTGGAGATTTTCTCAAAGACTTGGGAGAAAGATTTCATCAGGAAATGGTTCAATACATTCGATGATATCCATGGTCGCCGCGTCCATAGGTTCCGAGTGATTGAAATACAGTGTCGATGTGTTGCTTCTTGGTCGAAGTGGAATTCTGTTATTGTTGTTGTTGTTGTTGTTAGACCAGGATCGAAGGGTTGTTGTGGAACCCATCATTGGAACTGTTTCAGTGGTGGATGAAAAGAAGACTACACTCGTTACTGACTGTGGTGATCGTGAAACACTGGTTTCAAAAGAGCCCGGTCGTAACCGAATGGGATCCAATCGTCGAGTGGTGCTGGTAATTTCATCTTCTTCGGTCGAGCTGACCGCGGACAATGTTCTTGGTCGTGGTGGTTGACTTTGTGTCGGCGGGTCGAATTTGGATGTATGCAATGTCATGATGGTTGGTGGGAGTGTTTCAATTTCAATATCTGAGGAGAATGATATCCAGACGCTGGTAGAGAGACGGAGTTGTATGAAATAGGAAGCGGTAGAAGAAAACAAATAAGCTCGGTGTGTGAAATTTGTGAAATTTATAGGGACAGGCAATCTTTGGGAGCTTGGCCTAAAAAAGATGAGTCGACACTCCCCTGTCCACTCCGAGGACTTATGATTCACGCGATTGACAGTTGAAAAAGATTTTTTGGGTGGAATTTAGCTCCAACACCAATCAGATCTCTGGCGTCTGGATGTCCTCCCGAATCCACATTGAGAGCGAATAGGCCCCAGGCCGAAATTGAACCTTAAATTTATTGCCCCGCTGGTTGTACCGGTATGTAGAACGTTTGTATTCGGCATACTCCGCGAAAAAGGTGACCAGGAGACGATGGACAGACGAGAAGGGAGTCATGCTGCAGTCATGCATGTCAAGAGCGGGAATGTGGCTACTTGGAACCCAGAAAGTTCCTACTCACGCTACAGTCTTAGTATCATCGAGCAACAAACAAAGTACAATTGCCAGCGGCACAAGTAGTGGAGTAATACAGCAAGCGAGCATTCTGGTCAGAAGCAGAATTGACAGTGAGTCGTTGGGATGGTTCAAAACCAAATGGGAGACGAACGAAAGGAAAGAGAACGTCAGAATAATGTTGAACGAGCTGCACCAATTCCAAGTCGAGTGGAGGAATCCAGGAATGATGACAATGAAGACGCTGGTCCCATTGACTTTTTAAAGGACAAACCCGAGCACATGACTTTTGGTCGACGAATTGCGCTCTCTCTTGCTTCCAAGTCCACCTGGTACAATCCTCACCTAGGCAAGACTGATGGTCCGAATGGACAAGAACTTCCTTCCCTCGCCAAAGCGTGGGCCTACTTTGAGCATGTCACCTTGGAGCGTTATGTTGTGGAGGATTCTACTCGCCTCAAGGCTCACACAAGAAGGCAACGCCTTGTCAAGAAATTCCATAGGGGCGATCGACAATTGAATATTGCCGAACCTGGGGAACGGGATCTTCCAACCAAACTATACAATCCAATCACAACACCACTGAGCCAAATGGGAGATTTCGGTCTGGGGTATGGTTTATACTTTTCGACACTGCGATCTTTCGCTGTTTTGAGTTTTCTTGTCGGTCTATTGAATTTACCAAATATACTATATTTTGCTTCCGATGAATATAGCAATGGACAAGATGGGATCGCGACTACCTTGAAGGGGAGTGCCATTTGCACTGGTACGTAATGTTCACCCATGCTATCGGAATGTGTCGGAACACTATTATTTGTGGAATTCACACATTCTTGCCGTCCATCTGCTGCCTTTTTAGACCAACCTTGGGTCCCTTGCCCCGACTGTCCGGATGAGTACAAGTATCAGACCGGGACCTTTTCAAGGTGGCGAACTGTCAGCATCCTCAATGCTGTGCAGAATTCTACTGGCGAGTGGTTCAATGTAACTAATCTATTGGATTGGTCAGTAGTCAATCCCAACATTACTAGGGAGGAGCTGTATCACCCAGAGGAGGGAGTCTTTACGCAGGCCGTTTTGACTGCTCTCAACGTCGACTACGGAATTGAAGTCAAATCGGATAATATTTGGGTGAATGGCTACTACGACCTCCCTTGTCCAAAACCAAATTCTTGCCTAGCTACCTATTGTGAATGCCAAGTTTTGTCTCGGGAAGACTGTTACTGCAAAGTGGGAAACTTACCCTTTGCCAATACCACCGTCTATCAACTCAGTTTTGCACAGAAAAACAATTGTAACGGCGCAACAACTCGTAATGGATACATCAACATGGCCTCCGTTTTCGTTTTCATTCTGGGGACTTTGTTCATACGTTATAATCAAGATAAACTCGAAGTCAAATTTGACGAAGATGAACAAACGGCGCAAGATTACTCCATCTGCATATCGAATCCACCACCCGATGCCTTTGATCCAGAAGAATGGAAAGAATTTTTCGAGACCAATTTCAACTGTCAAGTTGCTGTTTGCACCGTTGACGTCGACAACGATCACATGGTTCAGCTTTTTGTCAAACGTCGAGAGATTCTAGAAAACTTGAGAGACTTGCTACCTGGAATCGAACTTTCGCACAGTTACATGCAAAAGCTTGAAAGTGAGATGAAACAGAATTCATGGTGTTGTCAACTTTCTGCAATTGCCAAGCTCAGTCGGGAATATACATCGATCGTCTCTGAAATTCAAGAAGAAGTTTCATCGGGGCACAGGCACCCAGCAGCCACAGTGTTTGTCACCTTTGAGACTGAAGCGGGACAGCGAGAGGTCCTCGAAAACTTGACTGTGGGTTGGTATGCTGCGCAACGGAACAAAACTTCTGTTTTCAAGGACCCTCGTCATCTCTTTCGGAGAAAACATGTACTGGAGATATCAGAGCCGGAAGAGCCCTCCGCAATTCGATGGCGAGAAATGAATTCTACTAAATTTCAAATTGTGAAGGGTCTATTGTTGACAAGCTTTGCTTCCCTTGCGATGCTGGCTATCGCCTACACTGTCATTATATTCCTTTATCCGATAATGCCCTTCCTGGCACCTCTTGTGGTGACTCTTTTTACTTCTATTTTCCCGATCATTGCCAAAGCATTGATGGATTTTGAGCAACATCGAAGTGAGAGCTCAAGGCAAAAATGGCTTTTCATCAAAATTGCTTCCTTCAACATTATGATTACAGCTGTCCTCATTTCCATTGTCAATCCATTTACGGCCAGTCTCGATCAGCGCCACGGCAGTGTTACTGGTTTGATTCCAGTTGTCCATGCAACATTTATCTCTCAGCTCGGCCTATCGCCCCTGTTGCAGATTCTCGATATTGGTGGTAACGTGAGTCGACACGTGTTTGCTCCCCGGGCAAAAATCTCAACAAGGCATGAATCGAAATTTTGGTGGTACACAAGTCTTCTTGGCAGAACGCTACGCCAACTTGATGAAATACCTGTTCTTGATTGCATGGTATTGTGTCCTCTATCCAACTGCCTTTTTTATGGGTGCCTTTGCCCTTTTGGTTGTATACTTTGTGGACCGTTTTAGTCTCATGCGATCATGGTCACGGACTCCTCAGTTGGGAACGCAGATTTCAGACTTTGCTCGGAATTATTTTACTCCAGTGGCTATCGTCTTGATGTCAGTTTCGTCTGCCTATACTTGGTCAGGTTTTCCATTTGACAATCTGTGTCCTATGGAAAATGCCACTCTCGATGACAGCTATTTGGGAGATTGGTATTTGCAGAGAGATGGGAGTGAATTCCAAATATTGGATTTTACCATTTTCCGTTCTCCCGACGTTCGTGAAAACGTCACCATGACCCCTGATGCTATTGTCTATCAATATTGTCCCCAAGATTTTCGTGCCTATCTCAGCTCACGATCGTTTCCACCCCTACCCAAGTTTCAAATTGATCAATGGATGACTCCGGAGCAAGAAGACTTGCTGAATGTATATGGTTGGGTGGCGGTGGGTGTCCTGGCAGCAGCCATTGCCTTTTTTCTCATTCGTAACTTGTTCAATCTTGTCGAAGGAATGTTGGGATCCTATTCACCACGAGGACAAGATATGGGTATTCCGTTTAGTGAAATCAATACGATTGACACGTACATTCCATCCTGTCCCGCACAATTTGGTTATCCCTACTTGCTGTGCGATGTAACTTCTATCGATCCAGCCCTGTTTAGTTGGACGGATCCCGATCGACCACATAAATACTATGATGTCACTCAAGACTTGGTGGAATTATTCGGCGAGACAAGTTTTGAGACGCAGCATCTCTTTGCACAAGTGAAACATTGGCCTCATGGGAACAAGTGAAACAAAACACATGACGATGATGATCATGCTACGCAAAAGATTTGCTAAAACTAAAATGTGACGACGTTGTCCGACTGCGAAAAATTAATGTAACAATAACTTGTTTATTTATCAAACGTTCATGCATCGAATTTGCGAGCCTCGTTGTGAATGTCACAAATTCGGAAATGACTGATGTCGTGGTGGTAGTGGTGGTGGTTGGATATGGATTATTACTGCTGCGGTTGATTTTTAACTTGTTGTAGCGGTTTGGTAGCCAGGCGTAGTCGCGCAATGGCCGAATCTCCTCCAATGAGTTTGGATGATGCAAGACTGGCAAGGCTTTTTCTTCTGGATGGGTCAATGTTTTCTTCCAATAGGAATGACAATCTCGTCGTCGTGGAATCTACTAGATTGCTATTCGAAGTTTCGGTTTGTTGGGCATCCTGAAAGTCCAAGTCTCGCGGCGACGACGAGGACGGCGACAAGTTTTCTGGTAGCTGCCGTGGTTCGAGAATCGACTTTAAGCGTTGGGTTGTTGTTTCCCAGTCCATCATTGTAGTACTACTATGTTGCGGAGGGTTACACGTCATGTCAGTCTTGTCAATGAACAGAGAAGACGGGGGCACGGTTGGATCCGAAGATATTCCCGATCCTCGTTGTTCTTGTTGATGTAGTTGTTGCGTCTTCGCCGCGTTAGAAATCATGGTCAATGCGGCAGTTTGAAGTCGATAGTCACGATAGGCCTGTTTTTGTTTCCGAGTCATGGGTTTGGGCATTCGATAAAACTTGGTTCCATCGACAAATTCTACCCGACGAAGTCGATAATGATCGGTTGTACCACATAACAAGGTTTTGGGATCCTGTGTAGTAGTAGTAATCGTTGTTGTTGGGATTGTGGTGGCGGTAATGGTGGAAAGAATGGGGAAATTGGGATCTTGATCCATCAAATCCACGATGCCATAGATAAAACATAAAAAGGTAAAATGTAGTAGCATCGACGAGGGAAAGAGTTGTGAGAGTATATATCCCACAATGGGAATGATAGCTAACGATCCATGTTTCCACAAGTTCCACCATGGTCGTTCGATAATGGGTGGAAAGGAGGTAACAGAAAGTTGTCTCTTGGCAATCGAAGGTTTGCGCAAAATTCCTTGAATGGGTAGGTCACAATTGTCATCAGCAGCAGTTCTTGGATTGTCTGTTGTTGTTGTTGTTTGGTTGCTGGTAATGGTACTACAAGTACCTGTCATTGTTGATGTGTCGCTCCTCGTAGGCACCTCCTTGATTTCCAGCGTGGACCATGTCGAGGCATCATCATCGTTCTTCATGATGTTAGAAGTCGTTTCCCTCATTCACACACTTGGTCTCCCACTTGCCCTTGTTTCGTCGTCGTGCTTACAGGTTGTAGTGGCTAAAATGATGACAAGTTGATTTCAAGACGACCACGATCCAGTAGAAACAAACACACGTTGGATCATGGCCCAAAGAATTGTGTTGTTGTTGTTGGGAAAACGGCTCACTTTCCAAAAAAACGTGAGAGTGGGGATGTTTTTGATGGAACTGTCGTCAGTAGAGTCACAGTCAGTAAATAAACCACACGGTCGGCCAGCGATTCGTCCCGACGAACGTGCGTGACATAGAAATGTTCGTCAGCAAACACCATGGTGCAACGAATTTTATTCCGGCGTTGCCAGCGCGCAGACCACACCAACGTCCGTAGGAACTACGGTAGGAAGGATTCCGTTCCGTTGCACTAAAACGAGGAAAGCCTGTCGCTGGATGACCAACGCGACTAACTTCACAAACTGGGAACCAGACTGTACCTGTCGACTGCTATTGCTTTCTTGAGTAGAAAAGACATCTTTTGTCACACGAGCGTCAGGGGAATGGGGCATTCATGTGGATCTTGGGATGTCTTGGTGGAGCGCCGGCGTGCTCGGATACTTAGAATTTATGGATTCTCTCCCCGATGAAACGACCAATCAAATGCATCCCGAATGTCTTGGAAGGATGCCCCATCGACACGGGCTCTGTCACTGGAGTGGACGCAACTGGTGCGGAAAAAAGTGAAAAGAGAGACAGGGTGCATAGCTCGAATCTGATAAATTCCAATTCACTGTCAATAGAAGGGGATCGTGTTTTCTTTCGACGAAAGTAGGCCCTAACATCGTCATACCCTCGCCCACATCTTGCGTCGTTGCGGATCCTACGAGTGTTCTCAGGGGGAGCAGGAGCAGCAGCAGCAAAATGCCACCTTCGGAAGACGATCCCATTCCCAAGACACCCAAGTCTAGAAAATCCAAAGTAATCAAGGCAACCAATAGTGACGGAGAAATGGAAGGTGAAATGGCATTAAAAGAGCCGACGGAATCAACAACAACATCACCCACCAAAAAGACGAAACAACGCAAGAGTAGTTATGCGGCAACTTCGTCTTCGTTGTCGACCACTTCCGAGGAATCACCCAAAACACCCAAATCTACCAAAAACAAGGTTTCCATGGCTTTTCCTACCGAAAGTCCCAAGACACCCAAATCAACCACGAGCAAGAAAAAGTCGCTGCTCAAGGCACCCATGTTCGGCTCCGGGTCGGACCAGTACCAAGCTTTCTTCTACCGGCGACATGATCAAAACAAAACCAAACGTAGTTCTTCCATTGGCAAGTACAAGGATGTCAAGGAAGCACGACCATCGTGGTGGAATTTGGATGATCCCAATCTTTTATTCTTGCAGTCCGATTCGGATGACGAAAAAGACAAAAATGGTACCAAGTTATCGCCCGAAGAAATTAAACGACGCAATGAACAAGTCATGCAATTCCGGGACAAGTATGAACAGGAACTAAGGGCTTCGGTCAAACAGGGGACCGTCTTTAAATTATTAGAAGAGGCTCGACAAAAGGAACGAGAAAGTAAACCAGTCGTCTTGCCCAATGTCCGCGCCCAGCCCCTCAAAATGGATGTCTCCAAATTTGAACCACCCACCTTTAAACAAGATGCCGAACAAAAAACCTTGGTCAAGGACATGGCCAAGAAAAATTTTATTCTCAAAGACTTTGTGGCAACGGGGGCCAAGACGGATATCCGCAAACTCGTCAAGGCCTTTGAACCGGTCCAAGTCGACAAGGGCAAGACTATTGTCACTCAAGGAGAAGATGATGATCATTTCTATGTCGTGGAAGATGGTACCGTCGAATTTCAAGTCGATAATGTCACGGTTCGAACGGCCGGAGCGGGATCGACCTTTGGAGATCATAATCTCTTGTATCAAGCCCCCTCGAATGAAACGGTCAAGGCATCGGGTGGGAATCCCATTAAATTGTTGCGATTAAATCACAGTACCTATCGAGGAATTATGCAAACGACTGAACAAGCCAAGAAACTTCCTCCTCCGTCGGCGGCACCACCACCACCACCACCAGCGAGTGACAAGGCAGCCGAAAGTGAAGATGATTGGTTGATCCATTCCAAAGAAATTATGGAACGCAAGACCGTTCAAGCTGCCATCAAGAAACACATTACATCGTCAGATGATTTTGATCACATCAAGGTTTTGGGAGAAGGACAATTTGGAGAAGTTTGGTTGGTAGCTACCAGTTTACCAGGCATTGCCATGCCCAAAGGCAAGACGCAACATGAATTCGCTCTCAAGATTCAAAGAAAATCGGGGGATGATCGATTGATTCAAAATATTCAAAATGAAATCAAAACCATGCAAGCCTTTGCTCATCCCTTTGTTTCATCCTTTTATAATCATTATGAGAATGATGATTCGATTGACATGGTCTTGGGATTAATTCCAGGAGGAGATCTTTGGGAAGTGGTCCACAAGGAAAATCCCGACACGGGAGAATGGCTGTCGGGAATTCCAGAAACTCATGCTCAATTTTATTCCATGGTCGTGGCCGATACTCTTTCCTACATTCATGACCAAGGTTACATCTTTCGAGATTTAAAACCAGAGAATATCATGGTTGATGCCAAGGGATATCCCATCATTGTCGATTTTGGTTTTTCCAAAAAGTGTACCACGAAAACGTATACCTTTTGTGGCACTCCCAATTACGTTGCACCCGAAATTGTCAAGAATCTGGGTCATACCGCTCCCGTCGACTGGTGGGCCTTGGGCATTGTCATTTATGAAATGATATCGGGCGAGAATCCTTTTTACTATGATGGTTTGGATTCAATGGATCTCTATGAAGCCATTTGTGAGGACAAGCCCGAACCACTCAAAGAGGGATTTAGTGAACCCGTGGTCGACTTGATCAACAAGTTGTTGGTCAAAGATCCCGACAAGCGACTGGGATCGGGCAAAAGACGAGGCAAAGAAATTCTAAACCATCGTTTCTTCACCGGCTTGAATCTCAAGCGACTTCGACTCAAAAAGATCAAGGCTCCGTGGATCCCAGGCCAAGACAAAGATAGCAATAGCAATGATTTTGAAATTCAACTGGAAAAGGAAATTCAAGCCGAGGCGGAACAACAGCGTGCTTTGGAGGAAGCGACAGCTCTGCGCCAAAAAGAAGAACAAGAAAAGCAGGCTCGGGAAGCAGAGAGGTTGAAGCAGGAAGAACGTCTTCGTTTACAAAGACTCGAAGAAGAAGAAGAGCAACAGAGGCGTTTGGCGGAGCAACGTGCTCGGGAACAAGAAGAATTAAGAGAGAAACAACGCGAGGCAGAACGGCGGAAACGAAGGGAGGAAGAGGTCCGCTTGCAAAGACTCGAAGAAGAAGAGAGAGAGAGGCGTTTGGCTGAAGAACAACGTGCTCGGCAAGAAGAAGAACAGAGGCGTTTGGCCGAAGAACAACGTGCTCGGCAAGAAGAAGAACAGCGGCGTTTGGCGGAAGAACAACGTGCTCGGGAAGAAGAAGAGCAGAGAGAAAGAGAAGAGGAACGTCGCAGAAAAAGGGAAGAGGAGCTACGCTTGCAACGAATTCGACAGGAAGAAGAGAGCGAACGCCTACGATTGGAGCAAGAACGGCAAAGAATGAAAGAAGAAGAAGAGCGGCGGTACCGAGAAGAGCAACTGCGCCTGCAGAAGGAAGAAGAAGAGCGCAAGCGTCGTGAAAAGGAGCGCGAGGAAGAGGAAAAACGACTGAAAGCGGAACAACTAGAAAAGGAAAAACGAATTCGTGAAGAGGAGAAAGCTCGTCTAGAAAGAGAGAGCGAGGAAATGGAGCGTTTAGAACGCGAAGAGCTGGAGGCGAGTATTCAGCACCAAAAGGAGATGAAAGAAGAGAAGGAGCGCCGAAAGGAAGCTAGACGCTTGAAAAAAGAATCCGACAAGGAAATCAAGAGGGAACTGGAAAGGGAATTGTCATTCTCGTTTAGGGACGTAGAAGGGGGTCTTCCTGTTGATGACGAATTCCGGTCGCAACGGAGAGCGTCATTTGATCAGAGTTGGAGTGAAGCAGTTTCGCCTAACCCCAATGGAACGAGAAAAAAAGTCGATGTTGGTCAAGTCCCCAAGGGCATTGTGGCTAAACTGGTCAATGGGCAAGGAAAAGCACCAAAGTCACCCACCACGCTATACAGTCCACGTGTTCAAGAAGAGTTGAACAAATCGATTGGCAAGGGTCTTGTGGCTCAACGATTGTCGACAGTCAAGGCCAAAGAAAAGATGGCTGGCAGCATTCCTTCCATGTTTTCTTCGTTTGATTTGTAGATGAAAGAAACACCGGCATGTTTGTAACTTCGCTGTAAATTTTAAGTTTCGATAGTTGTATGCGGCCTTTTGGTATCGAAGACATGCCGCACCCCTAGTAGGCAAATTGCCACGTTTCAGTCACGAGTGCGAACAAACACCGACGAGGCAAACCACAGCAGAATAAAAATGGAATGGTTTATTAGTACAAATATTAAATGTAAAGTGAGTGTATGCTTCTTTATTGGCCTGTACAGTGTCTTACAGTTCATCTGACGATGACGGACATTGGCAGTATACCTTGAAAGTGTATTCGATGATGGGCTTGTTGACGTCATTTGCTGGGATTGGACAACATTCATATGGGGTGACTTGTGATGAGCCACGTCCAAACAACGAGGCCTCACTGACAAAGAAGACGCTCACGACAGTATAAGGGGTCTCGGCGCGGATACATCCAGCTGTGATGGCTGATGCGTTCAAATTGCAGGCTGGTTCATCAAACATTCCTAGGCAAGCGGGATCGATCGCGCCATTCTTACTGCCAGCTGCTTTCTGGTCATACAACACAAACACTTCTGTCTTGAAATCAAATGGGTTGTCAATTTTGAAGCTTACTTCAGGCGCTTGCGGGGTTCCCACAAATTTCAGATCATAAAAGACAGAGGACGGATCCAGACTTGAAGGAATGATTCGATTGCTTTCCGCTTTGATGTCAAGGACGGTGACTGCATCATAGTTTGGACAGATGGTGTTGCTTGTTTGACCCATATTGATTTGACATTTCGTCGGTGCCGGTGTGGGGACCGGTGTTGGAGTGACTGGTGCCGGTGTCGGTGTAACCGGAGCTGGAGTTGGCTTGACGGGAGCAGGTGTTGGGGTGACGGGAGCAGGTGTCGGTGTAACCGGAGCTGGAGTTGGCTTGACTGGAGCAGGTGTTGGGGTGACGGGAGCCGGTGTCGGTGTAACCGGAGCTGGAGTTGGCTTGACTGGAGCAGGTGTTGGGGTGACGGGAGCCGGTGTCGGTGTAACAGGAGCTGGAGTTGGCGTAACTGGAGCAGGTGTTGGGGTAACAGG
>SWEM01000674.1:0-15415 GCA_019593585.1 Nitzschia palea | reverse complement strand
TTTTGACTAAAGTTTTTACAGGATATTTCGAGAGTTTTAATTAAAAGGGTGGCATATGAAAGTGCCGAAAAGCACCCGGAGTTTTGCCAAAGCTCTCCCCCACACCCCATATTCGACGAGGTCATTACAGACCTCGGATTACTATGACGTTAGAAGTGCAATCATTTCGGACACCAGACAGACTGATGGCCCAAAGCACAATTCAAAACGATCTCATAGGTCGGCTTGGTAGGTTTTGCAAGCCTTGAGCCAAACGGAGAGCATGCTGATTGCCTCTCGTCCCTTGATACTTTGGATTGCGACCGCAACAACCTCGACTGCGCTCCCATTGATTCGCGGGAGTGTTCATTGTTCGAAAGCACCATTATTGTCTACAGTGGCAACTGCCTTTCCTATCCAATACCCTACTTCATCTCCTTGCTTTCGACAGCAGCGAGCCTTGCGAATGGCCTCGACGGATACCACAATCTCGGAGAAGACACTCCGCGTTGGACTTTGCCAGTTTCATGTGTCTGCCAATAAACAAGACAATTATGAAACGGCAAAATCATTTCTTGCAGAGGCAGCTCAAAAGGGTGTTCAACTTGCTGTTTTGCCCGAGATATGGAATTCACCCTATGCCACAGCGGCATTCCCAGAATATGCCGAGTCACTTCCTAGTATTGGAGATCGAAGCGCACCAATGTCTCCGTCATCTCAAATACTAATCGATGCTGCCAAGGAACATGGATTATGGATCGTGGGAGGGTCAATTCCTGAGCGATTGAAAGAACAAGATGATAATAATAATGACGTGGAAAAAATTTACAATACATGTTTGGTACTCAGTCCAGAGGGAGAGGTCGTCGCCAAGCATCGCAAAGTTCATTTGTTCGATATTGATGTTCCCGGTGGCATTACATTCTTTGAATCCGAAACGCTGAGTCCTGGACAAACTGTGACGCATTTTTCTTCGCCGTTTGGAGAAATTGGGGTAGGGATCTGTTATGATATTCGATTTGGGGAATTGGCCATGATTATGAGGCAAAAATACAATTGTGGCGTTCTCATCTATCCGGGAGCCTTCAACATGACGACGGGCCCAGCCCATTGGGAACTTTTGCAAAGGGCACGGGCTGTCGATAACCAGTGCTTTGTTATCACAGCTTCCCCTGCACGGGCTATCGCATCCAATGACGACAAGAATCCCAAATACCCGCCGTACACTGCATGGGGACATTCAACTGTCGTCTCACCCTGGGGAGACATTCTAGCAACGACTGATGAGAAGGCAGGGCTAGTAATTGCAGACCTTGATCTAGGGAGAGTGGAAGAAGTTCGAAAGGCTATCCCTATTGGTCTACAACGACGACCGGACTTGTATCAATTGGTTCATGAAAACAAAAAATCGAACTAGAAAGAATGCAATGCTATATCCCTCTATCACAGGCGTGCAGATTATCCTGTATGAGTAAAAAGACGAGATGGTAGTAGTTCGGACCTGACGGACATTCTTCGCTGTAAGACTTGAGCGTCCAGAGATAGGCGCATCCAGCCAAACCCAGACAATTGGAACAACCATTTCCTCGGACAACTGGCCTTTATGAAAAAGCATGATTTATTTACAAGTAGAGAACGTATAATAACTTGAACAACCCACGCCGTTGCAACCGGAGATACGATGTATCACATACCTGTAGAGCAATAAACTTTACCATATGACAAAATACTGCGTAGCCGAAGAAAGTCGATGGCGACTCGTCCGTTTCAAACAACTTGTTCGAGAAATAACTAAGTCATTGAATTGCATGATTTATAAGATGTACTGAACTACCGTATTGCTCCAATTAATGATTATCATTTTCCTGCAAGTTGCCACTCAAACACTCTACATCAAGCGCTTCATGGTCAGCAATTGCGACGGAGAATGCGCCCGCTCGGCTTAGGCTTTTTGTGGTGCGTTGTCCGAGCACTTTACTGTTAATCGATGTCATCTATAGTAACCAAGCTATTTTCTCTCAACGCTCTCGTCAAAGTGAAAGTTTTGACGAAATGGTTATTGGACTATGCTGTCAGAATACCTAGCGAGTCAACAAAGCACCATATAACCCGCTTCAGTAGCAAAAGCTCGTGCAGGTAGTTACCAGTCATTTGCCTTCCTTTTGGTCACGCGAAGTAACACCTTGGCTCCAGGCAAAACTTTAGCTTCAAAACTGGCCGCGGCGACAACGAGGCTAGGGATTACAGGAGACACAACCTGACCTTGAGAAGGCTCTTGGTGATCAGGACCAAGAACTACTAGATTTTTTTCGTTTCTTTCCGCCAACATTCCCTCTCTTAATGAATAGTCGATGCTGGTATAGAAAATGTTGCAGACAAATGATGCAAGCTGCTTCGTAGTCTGCTCCTCCTGTCAAAATCGAGTCGTGAACTGAAGATTTGGTGTATTTCTCGGCAGCGCGTACGAGAGCTCGATGTACCTTTCCAATATTTGCCGCCATGGTGTTTCCGGGTTCATTGTTGTTGTTTGTCATGCTCAAAATCGTTATAACAGAGTTCGTGGACGCATGCGTTTCCTGGTTGGTGTTTGTTGCACTGTAGAATTGTCGTAACAGATCGTGATCTTCACCGTCGTTTCGAGAGATGCTGATTGTCGCAGTCACTGGTATCGGGGAATTTTGAACGATTCGGTTGACAACACCAGCCGCCAATTCTTTTTATTCCAGTCGCCCGGTGGGTTTGGATTAGCACTTAGCAACACCCGAATGGCATTTAGAATCTGAAACTCTGTCGGCGCTGCTTGATGTTGAGTTGCTAGACTCGAAACAAAGGACTGCTCAGTTAGATACAAAGAGCCACCGTCGTTAAAGACCAACGTCAGGGTATTGGTATGCCCAACTCTGGATGACATCTCAGAGGATGCAAGTCGCGACCGCCATAGAGTACACACAACAACGCGAACAAGGCACCAATGCAAACGGTCGCGTCGAGCCAAGTCCACGGTAAGGTCTCCCGTTGCAATTGGGACAACAAAAATCACATGTAGGCAAGTCGAAATTCTTGTTGCAGATGATGAAACTGATAATGTGCCTTTGACTTGGGCTCCAAGAAGACGATTCAAGGTAAAGTTCATATTATTGGGAGAAGAATGGTGCAGGGCAAGAATGGACAATATCTTACTTGTGAACTCGGGCACCGTACCGAAACGAATCCCCACGAGTGGTAGACCAAGTTGGCGACACACTGAATCAAGGATAGCATTTTCTTGCTTGGTCATGTCTCTGTAAGGCATGGCATGAAATAATCATTTTGAATGTGTTAATTGACTCACGAGTCGACCATCACCCCGTTTGGACGGACGAATCGTCGCCAACTCACCTAACTGCTCCAAGGAACAACATGACTCGAAAATTTGTATGGGCACCATCATCTTCTTCTTTCGACTCAAAAAAACATGGAAACTCCTCGCATGTTTCATGTAACGTTCCCACGATTGCTTTAACTTGACGTCCTTGTTGTCGGTTTGATTGTATTATCTCTAAGAAGAGGGACTCAATCACTGTTGCATCACTGGAACTGACGGTCGGTTGCTTCTTAGTGCTGATTTTCGACTGTGAACTCTGCGTCTTGCCTTCACTTTGCCATTTGTGCCAAATATCCAGGAGAGCTTTCTTGTTGGTTTTGCGTAGAATGACGGCCGGAGCGCTGTTGAGTCCATTGCTTCGTAAAAACTCTATTGAGCAATGCTTTTGAAGATACTCCAAAAGATCTCGTTTAGAGTCTAATCCAGTGGGAAGTTCTGAACCATCACTCGATTTGTTGTTGTTGCTGTTGTTTACAAGAGTTGGATCGGGTAACTCGACGCGACATGAAAGTCCATCTTTGGAAACAGTTGTTCCACGTGACTGAGCGGCTCTCTTAAATAAAGCAAGGATCGTTTGTTCACATGGAAAGGCACGGGAAGCAGTACCATCCAAGGAAAGGTATATCTTGGCACGATCATCGTCAAAAAGCAATACCATGTCCTTGCTACTGGTGGAGGAAGGTCCAAACAGAAAGGATGCCACACTTCGCACTAGCGCATCTCTTCGACTCCACCATTGAGACTCATCACGGTTAGGGCGAAATGCATTAGGATCGCCTCCTCGCCCCATACAGAGCAGCACAGCCGTTACATGGCAGTGTTTCGCCTCCGCCATGGTTGGGCAACATGGAGTGCAATCATGTATTGTTGAGTTGCCGTGATGTTGGTGACTTGGTATACTTGTATACTCATAGTGTAGATAAGAAATCAAGTAGTTTTGAGTTTGATGTGTCGCACTTCTTCCACAAGCAAGGAAGCCATCACATCTCTTGCAATTCCGTTGTTTGGTATTTCTGACTCTCGTATTACAGTTACTTCTTTGGTGCATACCTGATTGTGGAGAACTTGGTTTCTACCAACAAGCACGCTTGGGTCGTTTGAGGAATCAAGTTTGACCATCACACGTTTGCCCAGTCGGCCATCCTCCGGAGGAAGAATTCGTGCGAAACAACTCCACGTACTGAAAAATGCTCAGTGTTTCTGAACTAAGCGCTTCGTTGTGGAAAGTCTACAATGCGGAGAATTCCCAGTTGACCTTTGCCTTCCCCTTTTGCTTTTGGGTTTTGAACTGGATCTACTATCGGTGGGTCCAGCGCAGTGATTATTCCAGATGGTATGCCATCCACACGTTTCATCACGTAACGGCAATTGCCTTTGGAATCTTGAGTCTCTACTATAACGACAATGCCATCTTCCATGAACGTATCGGGATTCTATGGAGCATGCCGTATTTCATTGTTGACATTCTTGACTGCTTGTACGTTGGTCATCTGACGTATATCCTGCATGGAGCCGTCTGCTTGGGGCTTGGATTATGCAACTATAATTTACCTCTGCTGATGAAGTTACGTATGAATTCGAAGGCAGTCTTCATTGAAACGTCATCAATATTGCTGTATCAAGTCAAACAGAATCGAATTCCAATTCTTTTCGTGGCATTTGCTCTCACCTACACAGCCTGTCGAATTATTTGGATCCCGATCATGGGCAAGCAATTGTTGGACGAGGGCTTGACATGGACTCACCCCATCGTGCTGGCGCTCGCTGGTTTTTACGGTTTGCAGGTCCACTGGTGGATTAAAATTTTGAAAATCTTGGTCAAGGGATCTGATGACTCTCCACCAAAGGCACAATCAGAGAATAAGAGTGATTAATAGTTAGTTCAACAAGCGAATATGTTGCTATAAAACACACCACTAGAGGATCTGGAACCATAGTATTATCTCCTTATTTGTGTAGTGTTTCGACAGGTAGATATATTGTTGATTTTCGTTTTTCCTGATGATCAAGTCGACCAGATGGACACAAACGAATCCCACGACGGTCAAAAAGAATGAACGCTGACGTCGTCATCCAGTCTACAGTCTTCGATTGCCAGGAAGTGTATTGCCAGATGAAAGCAATCAATGCATATGATCATCATGGCAATCATGAGTAGTATCCCGGTGCCCGATACGAAACAAAGCAAGTTGCGTGGAGACGCTCCAATACAAAAGGCGGTCTCGTAAAATGGAAATGGATTCCAGTTTCTGCTGGTCTGGCTTTGGCGATCATGCCAGAATGTTCATCGTTTCTGGCTACCCCATCGCTCGTGCCAAGATTCGTTCCGAGATGTGGTGATGTTTCTCAAACATTCCAAATGTCCACGTCGGATGGAAATTTCCAAGAAGAACTCCGATCCATACAAGAAAAGAGGACACAAGACGCACTGATTGACGCATTGTTTCTTGGTGACGATGTAAAAAAAGGATCTTCACTAGACACTATTCATTTATCGGGTCAAGCTTGTCTTCCCATTGTCACCAACCAGACTGCACTTTTTTCGGATTCTCAAAGGCATTGTCTAGTTCTGACGCGCCACAAGATTGAAACAAGTGGCACTGGTAGGGCTCTTTCCTTGTTATTACCACTTTCGTCACGAGCTCAACTCAAGCTAGTGTCCTTTGCCGCTGCGAAACGACCCTTGTCCCAGTCGGTATTACTGGGACTGAACGCATTATTGGTGAATCGTGATGGTGCCCTCTTTGATAATCTACCATGGAGTGAGTGGAGTGTCGATCCACAAGAGCGAAATCGTGACGCTGCAGGCAACCCTATCGACAAGAAATTCCATCTTGGAAAGCGAGACGCGTACAATCGATTCATTGGCAAGGATTGGCAAGGCAGGAGTCTGGCGATTGGAAACATGGCATTACGTCTCAAGTATATGCTAGAAGGAGAAGAAAAAGAGGAACCGTCTGTTGACAGAATCCCTTCTTCAGACAACGCCGACGACCAGAGAGTGTTGGCCGGACGGATGGTTCAACTCCAATTGAGAGAACTGCAGATGGATTTGGCCGATATTGAATCTAAGCTTGCCATAGCTCGAAACAATGGTTGGCAAGCCGACTATCAGATTCTTGAAAATCAGCAATTGAACCTTTTGCGAGAAGTTGAAAAAGCTCAAGAAAATTTGGCCAGTATCATTCAAGGGACGGAAAGGACATCGTCAGGCCTGATCTCAAGTATAGTCGATCGAGTTGTTGACTGGACGACCGATAATGGAAAAAATGTCGCTCCTTATCGGGGCGCCATGGGATATGCGCCTGCTTTGGATTCCAAGCAAGACATCGAGGATAGTCTATTACCGTACACAAGTCCCTTTGATCTTTTGGAGGAGATTCTTGCGGATCAATTGAACGCCAAAGTGATTGGTTGTGTGCTCGAGAATACTAGCTTATTGCGTGGAAATCTTGCCCTCGGAGGTGCGATCGTTCTCCAACGAATAACTCCAATCAAAACCATGAAGATCGCTGGAGAGAAAGTAGAGTACAAGGATTACGACGAGGACTTTGGCAACCAAGGCATCAAGGCAGGTGAGACCTTGGTGGTAGAATGCGATGGCGACGAAGCTATTGGTGTCGCACTAGCTTGCAATGTCCCTCTTAAGGTTGAATCGAACATACTTGAGATTGCAACAACCATGATGGAAGACAAGTTTGGGCAAGAGCAAAGGTCTGCAAACATCATTGAATTTTTGCCCATGTGGCACCCCGTAGATCCTGAGATGAATTTGCAAGTTGAAGGGGAAGCAAGGGTTTCAACCAAGTCCAATCCCATTTCGATCCCTCGAAGTACTGGTTCCCTTTTCGATGAATTGTTTGAACGAAAGCCAGCGGATTCAGCCTTATTTCCAACGGACAATCCTATCAAGTCACTGGACGAATATGATCAACTTTCTAATGAAGACAAGGCAAAGACGCTACTGGAGATGAGCAACTTTTCGGGAAAACTTCCTAGACCCCGAGCTGTTCGGACATCTCGAACGAACCCACTGGATAATCTTCTTTTACCACTCATTGACGAGTCTGTACGAAGGCAATACTATATCCGGGACGCAGAAAGTCGTGGAGACATTGAAACAGCCGAGAGATTTCGTTCGGAAAAGAGCAAGAGACAAGTGGCCAAAGAAAAAGCAATCGAAGCCGGTGACATCGGGAATGACGATGCGCTCGAGTTTTGGGAGAGTGAGGCCGAGTTCTTGGAGTCGCTTCGGGCAGATGTGACCCAAGATGAAGGATCCTACAGTCGATTTTTAGACCGAGATTATTGGTACGAGAAAGAACGGCAAGCCACAGCGCGTCGCGTTGATAGATCCAAGTTTGGAAACCTCCTTGATGGTATCGAATGATGAATCTATGCAAAACACTACAATAGATTGACCTATGCAAGGACCGTGATTGAATGAAAGGGTCGTTCATTTTCACACTACTTTTTAATTGTACACTTTCCCCATGAAATTTACTTGAACAGACAAGGCTAGTTAGTGGCAGTACTATATATCGGAGCGTTGCCAGCTGCAGTCATTGTAATCGAAACCATGGACTTTTGGTCGGTTGAGTCGTTCGGTTCAAATCCAATGCCGACAGTGAGTGATGAGAGCATCTTGTGATGCCATTTTTAACCATTACTGGTACAGTAGTAACCTTTTGTATTCGCTGCTCTCCTATCATAAAATGGCCAGTGCGAAAGAACCGCGAAAGGTATTGATCGTGTGCGATGTACAACCCGATGTTGCGCAGAAGATTCCAAACTCGCGATTATGGGTAGATTTAGTGGCATTGGCCACCCAAGCGGCTCGCGACTGCCAGGTTGCTGTCATCTTCACTCAGTTACACTTTCAAAGGTCAGAAGTTGAGCAAATACCTCTCACTCATCCACGTTTGGGGGTATTGCGAAAATTGGGTGCTGCTGTGAAATGGTTCACGTCCGAGGAGTTGTGCGTGACGCCTCGTGATGACGAAACAATCTTGCGACGAACCACTTTTTTGCCACAGAGCAGTGATGCAACCCTCTTGGATGCATTGCGACAGGAAGGGTCGCAGAAATTTACTTTGGTGGGATATGGTCCAACAGTACAAGCTGTGAGTCACATACTAGGCGATGTCCTCGCTGCTCCATCCATACAATGGATTCGAGATGCGATTGAAGACGAGAACGCCGACAGGCGACAAGCGCTTTTGCAGCATGGGTCCTTGTTCAATGAGCAAGTCATCTCGATGGTGGATTATTTAGAATCGTTGGATTTGCTGCATCAAGATATTGCAATACCGGAAACCTTTCTTCCCAACGCACCCCCTGTCAAATACGTCTGCGATGTTAGTCGTGGTGGCCACATTTCATTGTTTCTTCACTATTTGCTTCAAGATCATGGATATACTCTATGGCCAACACAGCCATGGTATCAAGAACTAAAAGTGATGGAACGCAAGCAATATTATTGTCCCATAGGAAGGAGAATTGTTGATCTCTGTGATGAACCAAAGTTTGGTAGTGGCATTCGGTTCTTTCTAATTGGACGCAAATATCTCGATGAAAAGGATCTCCTCTATACGCTTGTGCCTGAACTGATGCCTACAACCTTTGCAACGATTGCAGAGGCACAAGCGTACGATCAAAAGACACTCTGGTTCCTTAAAAAGGTCAATCAAAATGGTGGAAGAGCCGTGCAAGTCTTGACTACATTACCTACAGCTTTGGAAGCTGACGACCAACTTCAAGCGCACATTCCTCGTCCGCTGTTATGGGAAGGAAAGATAAAATGTCATGTCAAAACATATCAATGGATCGGTTGTACACAAGTGAATGAACAAATCGCTTGGCAACTCTATCAACACGATTTGTACTGGTTAGCTACGGCCGACAAGGAATGGAGTCTGGAAGATACCTCGGATGCCGCACAAATCACCACGATGCGAACTCATCGATTGTACGAGGATCATCCTTGGCGGATTCAATGGAATTTGACCGAGCTTTGTCAAACCAACATTCGAACTGTGATCTCACGAGCCATTGAACAAGGCAAATTACAAGTCGATGGAAGTCGAATACCATCCAACAACAACGATAATACTCACGGCACAACAACACTTCAATTTGAGATTCACAGTGCCGATTGGATATTGGATGAAGACGGACGCATGTACTTGATTGAATGCAACGGTATTCCAGTCTTGTATGATCCTGGTCAAAAGCAACCTCTAGTGACAAGGGGCTTGCAGTTGTATGACCGCCTTTATCAAGAAGATCCGGAAGGAGCAGTTGTCAATGATCACCCTTTGATGAAGGATGCCGTGCATCTGGCTATCAAGGGAAACCTACCGAAAGGATCCTTGTGGAAACACATCATGACTGTTCCTGCCACAGTAACAAATTCATGAATCACTAGACAAGCATAGTTATGTGTGTAGATTGGTGGTGGAAATCAATGTGTCTTGCTACTCGGGGAAGGGAATGAGCCACCAGGTCTGATCATTTTTACGATTAGGATGCCTTTGGCGAATAAAAGCCCGATTGAACGTCATATCAAGTCCTGTTTTCAGTTACATCCCTTAGAAAAATCCTCTTCGATTTTTGTTTCTTGTTCATTGTGGTGGTGCAATACGCCTTTGTCTTTCGAATTCTAAGAAAGAGATGCAAGTTCTAGTCGTACGACAATAGTAGGTACAAGGTACCAGGTACTGAATTTGACGTTCTAGTACCCGCCTTTGGTCCCGTGTCCCGTACCTGGTACCAGGTAACTGGCAGTTAAGGCACGTAAATTTCTACTTCCCGAAGGTACTTGTATGGACTCGCTGTCATTCGATTCGGGGAGTCACGCATCATTTTTCCCTCACAAATTAGCAAGATGCCAAGGAAGCAATTCACCAACAGTGAGAGACTTCGTCTTGTGGCCCTTTCTCGGGAAAGACAATCCCAGGGAGAGTCTATCAGGAGCATCTGTCGCGATTTTGGCATTCAGCCAAAGCAGCTACGAGACTGGAGGACCAAGGAGCGACAAATTGCCATAGCAAAAGGAACGAAGAAATCCGTCGGTCGCGGGAGACCATCAACCATTAGCGCCATCAAGGATGCATTGCTGGATTGGCTCGCAACAAGACGCAAGATTGGAGATACAGTGACAATGATGTCACTTGTGCTGAAGGCAGAAACGATGTTGCCCGAAGAATTTGCCTCAAGAAGTCAGGAAGCAAAATACAATACAGTTCGTCGCCTTTTGCAAGCAAATATGATCGCCATTCGGGCTGGATTGCCAGTTTCCCAAGAGCTTCTACAAGGCAAGCTTCAAGAACATGCACATGATGAATGAACTAGCAAAGAGCAAGAGAGGAAGGATTCATTTTTGGTCCTCAAATGTATCCTATTTTATGTCTTGTGGCTGTGCAAATTACTGTAACAAGAATGAATAGGAACATGTTTTTTTCAATGCGATGATTTATTGGATTATCGTTGGATTGGTTGCCTTGTCGTCGCATTCAGCCTAACTAGCCAACCATACTGATGAACAAACTTGTCTTGTCTTGATGGGTATTGGACTTTCCCTCATCTTGGTCATCGAGGTGTCGGCCAACATTCTTCTTTCGTGACCAAGAGTCCCCCAGTGGATAGGAATTCTTTTTCTACTTTCTTTAGTACCAGGTACTACCGTTAGGAGAATCTAGAATCTAGAATCCTGGTACGTCTTGACTCAACCGACCTCAACTTGTTGACGGCAGCGCACGACCACATGTACTGACAAACACCATTCTTGAAAACAGCAATGGTTGACAAAACTGCAAGCATGCAAATCGGTGAATCAAAAGATGAAAAATCTAAAATGTCTGTCACAGTAAAACAGCATGTTGGTATCAAGGCCTTACTTGATTTTCCTAGAGCTTACTTCACGATATCCTTGAGGCCGCTCTTGTTCGAAAACATTCCTGGGATTGAAACCACCACGGGGTGCCTTGTGGCTACGGAAAAGCTCAAAGCAGGATCTCTCGAGGAGAATGCTCTTGGACAGGTTAATATTGGCGATCGAATTCGCATGTCATGGCGATTCTTATTTGATGAACTTTCTACTCCCGAACTAGACGAAGTTATCCGCGACGTCGACTACCTGCTCTCTTGCCGAACCGATGACATTGGGGAAATCCAACAAGCACGAAACCAGCTGACAAATGCCAACGTTGCATTCGCTGGAGCTGATGAAGCCAATTGGTTGTTTGCATCAAATACCACTCTGCGAAAATATGCCTTTCTACGTCGTTTGGCCTTGCCTCTGGTCCATATCGAGTCCGGAAGTGAAAAAGTATCCCGTCTTGAAATTTCCTTCTTGGATCTTCTCCTTGACATACGCGACCTTAAGTCTCTTGTTCGTGATATCCTTAGTCGCAGGATTGGTGAGCTAGAGAACGAGATGGGTAAAACAGAACGAAGCGGGCCTGATATGAAGAATCTGAAGCAGTTGCACAAGCTGTTAGTTAGAGCTCTGGAACGGGCGGGGGCATCTATGCGGCCATTTGTTCCACGCAATGAGGAAGTGCATCGAGAGTCATATGTTGTACCAGACAGAGCTCGACAAGATCATGATGCAGCAGTGGAGGAATGCGAACGACTTCTTGCTCAGCTCGAGCAACGAAAGAAAAAACCCGAAGCTGAGATTTGTCATTACACAGTTGGTGGCAAAGTCAAACTTCCCTATCGGATCCGAAACGGAACTCTTTTGGTTACAGAACAAGAGCTTTCTTACGAAGAATTTGTGCGCCAAAAGAAACTCATGGAGAAGGTGAATAAAATGTTGAAACGACAATTCTACCCTGGCATTTCACGTCCAAGGATGCAAAAGGCCAGCCTTTCAGATGAAGCCATGTCGCAACTGCGATCAATTTTCTTTGATGAAAAGGGATGTCTACGCAAGACAATTGTTCCGGACATTGACGCATCCTCCAAGCATGGGTACATAAGTTTTGCGAATAGCTCCTGTCACGCGATGCGGAACGATTATCGATGGCAAGTTCCTTTGTGGTTACATACCCAATTCCGCCTTGTGCCTACTCGATCTTTGGTAGAAACTTTCTTGGCAGAGCATGGCTTTATCCATCCAGAGCACGAGCAGATTCATGATTTGGGCATCCTAATAGGTGGGACGGAGGATCAATCGCTCCACCATGACATTCCACGGCAAACAACTAGTTGGCTTCCTGAGGATCTAGGATCGTCGGAAACATCACATGTCCCTGTTGGTGGATGGGAGTACGATCGTGCAGCCTATAATGAAGCCATGACATCTCCATATGCACCTAGCAGTGTTCTGCTTGGAATGGGAAATGGCGGACTGATTCAAGTTGGAGTTCAGAAGAACCAAATTGACCGGACAGGGTAAGTGACCAAAATGGTAGCTTGAGTTCAACATAACTCATGATCGACTCATTTGTGTCTATTGTTGCTAGTTGTGCTGATGGTTTTTGCCGTATTGTCGATGGCAAACCGAGTGATCAATTTAGGATTGTAAGAGAAAACTACTATCTTGTCGTGCTCGAGGGAAGTCCTGGAGTGATTTTCACTGGGGATTTCCAGCACGCTGGAGTTCGGAATTTCACTGAAGGGACTCTCGAAAGCAAGCTCATGACCAAGTTTTTTGATGCAATCGAGAACATCCTAGAAGAGACGAAACAAGAGGATGGTCAAGCACCAGAAACTATGATGGAAATTATCTCTATGATGTGCAAATTTCCTAATCTTCACAAAATTTGTCGCTTCCACTGTTCTACAGAGCCGCTTCGAGGTCCACTGAGGATCCCTCGAAACTCTGTCGGCTTCGTGGACTGCCGACCGAATCCTCCCGCGGATGAAAACCATCGTGACAAGTACGAATCCATGCGGCCGATTCGGGACGCATCAAACCAAAACAGCGATGACGACACTGTCTCTGAGGCATCTTCTCCTGATGAGGTGAGTGTCACAGAGACCGAACCGTTGCCCATGCTGTTTACGACAGTTTGCCCGGTGTGCGATGTGTTGATTCAAGCTCCATGTCGCTCGACTTTGGATGAAGCACTATCACTGCACCTGCATGCATGCGAGAACTCTAGGCAACGGTTTAGGCGTGGTGCCACATTATAGCATGTTTCTGAAGAATACATCCGGATTGCTCAACAGTTGCGTTATGATTTCATGAATCCATGTCCTTTCTCAACCGTGTGGTCTGGACAATGCTGCATGAAATTCTCCTTCACGTCAGATGCGGACATTCCTCGTGTAATGACTGCACCTGTGCCATCTTCCTGGATCGAATTATCGATTTCAATAAAGAAATCCACACACAGTTTGAGTATTCTCACGGAGACGGGAACTTGTTGCGCAGTCGCTGCAAGTACCGCGCGGGGAACTATGCGACCTGTTTGCTTTGCTCTCTCTTGTACCCTCTCTAGGATAACATCGAGGGGCGCAGTCACGTGTATGATGCCTAAGCGTACACCCGGAAAGCCTTTTCGGAGCTCAGCGAAGTAGTTCTCGTACCAGTCAGCATCGCGAAGGGATCCATCCTTCAAAACATTCTGTCCCCGTTCCAGTGCCGCCTCTGATAGAATCTCTGCCATCATTCCAGCCTCTTTACGAGTCAACGCTCCAGCGTTTTCGGCGCTATGTCGAAGATAAATTGGAAACTCAGGAAGTAGTCGTCTGATCTCATCGGGATCGACGACTACAAATGTATGCAAAGGAAAAAGCCCTTGTTCATGCAGACGCCGAACTGTAAACGACTTTCCTGCCCCCATTACACCGGCAGTGAATACTACCCAAGGATGTGAAGGGGCTTGGGAGCTGCAAGGTCTTGTCGGATGGGTGGCATCCAGCATTGACTGAATGATAAAGTCCTGTAGCATCTGCCGTCCACATGAATAGTGTCCATGATAGTTGTAGTCTAGCCGTTCCCTAATTTTCTTGAACGAGCCACAGAATTCGTGATTTTCTGATCGATAGTTTTCTTCTGTAGACAAAGTCCAATCAAAGCCAGAACCACTCCAATCTGATCGACCCAACCACTCCTTTTGACTTTGAGATACATTCTCTAAGGAGGACGAAGAGACCATCTCCGTGCTATGAAGGAGGCTGCTCGAAGTAGCGGAAGTCATCGTGCTTGGGTGTTTCGTTTCAAGTAGTGAGTAGAAAAGAGATGAAACCACTAGAAATCGAAACTGTAAGGAACTGTCCTTTGATAATGAAGGAAGCAACAACATTCGATCGTCCCCGACAACTTGCTGATAGTGTTTCGGATGGTTTAACAGTCAGAGTGTGCACGCTTCGTGACTTTCAGCACTACAACGTGTCGTCGTGGGATCTTCCATTCATGAGTGAAAAAGCGATAAAGCCAACCCATCAACAAACCGTGCTGGAATCCATCTGCTTCGGAACAGATAGGTTTTACCGGTTCTTGTACCGGTATCGGAGCCCGTGACACGTCTGGTGCACTTGTTTCCCGGTACTTGTCTTACGGCGTCGAGACAAGATTCATAAGAACATATCGATGGAATCTACCGGTAAACTCCGAATACCATCACTTATATTACCGGTATTCAATAGGCCAGAACCAGAACTGCAGTGCATCAACGCGAACCCTACAAACCAGTAAAACGTAAAACGTAAAACAGCGCGTGCCGTATCTTTCCCCATTCCGCTTGTTTTCTACCCAGCTTATCAGGTATGATTACCTTCTACGGTACTACCTACCAATAGGTCAAAGCAGTTTTTCGAGCCCGAGAACTCTTGAGCTTGGAGTTTCGGCGTTGTTCGATGATCGGAACGATTTCGATATTCCATGACGATCGTCTGTCTACCTGGTACTTTTACTGACTGAACTTCTACCGATCCAATAGACAAGTTTTCAGCGCGGATTCATCTCACATTTGAACATCCGACCGTCCAGGTACGGCAGGAGTCGCCGTGCATACACCAGAAGTTGCAGTCGAGATCCACTCGCTCGGAATTCACCGCCCCAACTACCGGTACATTCGCAAACCCACATTCGGAGAGCACCCTTGCTCCCACATTTTC
>SWEM01000673.1:0-15416 GCA_019593585.1 Nitzschia palea | reverse complement strand
CACATGCGATCTCAAGATCAAGGATTGGAGATTGGCATTACACAACTTGGAAAAATCCTTGGGGATTTGGGTAATTTTTTGTCCGGCGGTTCCCACAATACAAATATCGACATCGTCGGGAAAGATTTCCGCTACGTCATGAGGAAAACGAAGGGGTACAGCGTCATCGGCCTTGACACCAATTT
Organism: Nitzschia palea; assembly: GCA_019593585.1. Classification (NCBI taxonomy): domain Eukaryota; phylum Bacillariophyta; class Bacillariophyceae; order Bacillariales; family Bacillariaceae; genus Nitzschia; species Nitzschia palea. The sequence continues at coordinate 15,231 of SWEM01000673.1, read as the reverse complement.
TGGTCCAGTCCAGGGGTAACTCCTCCATTCGTCCTTTTTTCTTTTCTCGTTGTATAGGTACTGTATAGTTCTAAAGGTAGGTAAAAGTAAGGGTAGAGGTGTGTGTCTTGAGGTCAAATTTGTGTTTTTGATTTCCGTTTGTGGGGATCGTGTTGGTGCAGAGTGCAGGTAACTGTAAAATATACAAGTACCAGGTAACATTTTCCTACTACTGCCACTACCAAGTGAAGGGGACTTGTTAGAGGTAGTGCATTGCTATGGTACCAAAGTGTTCGAGGGTACGTGCGAATGCAAGACCATCACTTTTTTGGGAATAGTACGGTAGTAGCGGGGCAGGCTTCATGATTTCCCCTCTTTCTGCAGTATCAATAAATCTAAATAAATACGCATATGGTAGTCCCCTCTTTCTGCAGTATCATTCAAATCAGGAACTGATTGACTGTTTGTTCTACTTCGGCAATTGGCAGTCGAGCCATCTGGTAGAAGGTTTTGCAAAAGGAAATGACCTACGATATGTCTGATGTAGTACCATAGAACAGGGCGTAAACTAGTGTTTCTTCTTATAGTAGCTGCATATAACCTAGAGGGCAACATTCGCAAGCCGTTGGACAATCATGTATAGTGTTATAAATTCGTCTAATTTCAAAATTTCAAGTCGCACAAGTAGTGCCGGTAGTAGTACTGCACATACAAGGCAAATTTGGTGTTGTCAAAGAAAGGAAAAAAGTACCCAAGGTCAAGCCCGTGTCTTGGCGAGTACCTTGGAAAAACTCAAAAATGAAACAAGAAGTGAAATATTTGCTTCTTCACTTGGTGTGGAAGGAGATCTTTGTTCACATTTCAGTATTGAAGTAGGAAACTTTGCAGAGTGGTGTGTTGATGAGGATGGTCTCTTACTCGTGCGATCCAGCTGGAGGACAGACTCATTCTTGGTCAGCTCATTCTTGCCGTTACTGCCATGATCATGGTCTACAGCATTATCATTATTCCAGGCCATGTACAAAAGAGCTCGGGCAAGGGCCTCCTTTTCACAATTTTTCGTCACCTTTTGGTATGCCTGTGAAATTATTTCATCGGCATTCTTGCTTCGAGAGTGGTTTAAACGTTGGTCGGCTTGAGCAGCGTTTACTAGGTGAAACGCCAATTGTATTTGCTCTTTTCGTTGTGCCGCCTTGGTGCGACTGATATATTTTTCAAGGCCGCGACATGAATGAACATTGCCCATGGTTCGTTCATAAACCTCCAAACTAGCAAATCGTTTTACCAATTTCTTGATTTGTTGGCGTTCTTCTTTGAAGCTATGGATTTCTTCTTCGGAATACCAAGCTTGTTCGACGTCCTTGTCCTCATACTCAATCTCCCTAAATCGTACAATGCACTTTTCGTTCCATGAAACCATTGTGGAGGTCTGGATGGTGTGATGAGGATTTGTGGGTATATAATAAGCGAAAGTGTAGATTGTGAGTCCAAGTACCGGGAGGGAGAACGCTACGAGAGAGGGAAAGGATTTTCGATTTTCGTGTATTTTTGGTGGTTGCAAAGGTTGCTACATCTGCAGTTGCACTAGCGGCGAAGGTGACAGGGAACTACGACAGGACCTGGTTTAACAAATTACGTTTGAGGCCTTAATTGTAGAATAGGTGAAGCCATCTATAAGATGGAAATTCCGAAGGATTGTGGGTAGAATCCATAAAATCCCCTACATGTTAAATCGACGTCAGGCGAAGTTGTTACATAGAGGACGTTTGTTGTTACATAGAGAAAGTTTTTCGTTGTCCCAGTTGTATTTTTATCAATGATCTTGCCAGGTCGTCGTTTCTGCCGCTACAGCACATAGTAGATCTTTGGACTGTGTTGTGCGGTGCCGAGGTAGTGCCTTTTCCATTGCAAAATTTCCGGCCAAAACGTCAGCAGTTCACTTGCCGCGATATGAGACCGACACTGACTTTGGTCCAGTTAATTACCGCAGGTAAATATGATACGTAGCAGGTACTACCTAGCAGGTACCTGGTAAAATCTACCTGGTACAACAACAGGTATGCCTGGTACCTGGTACCTTTGGAAGCTCTCGTGGTACTAGTACTAATACACCAGGTAAACGGCATCCAGCGTTGGCAATACACCAAACGGCATCATCATAGCACTACAAGTATCCCGCACTGATACCCTTCCTCTCGTGTTTCCTAGCTACCTGGTACAAGTACAACCACTACGACGACGCACCGATACTACTAGCCAGTCGAGTATCATGACGGTTAAACCTGGTCGTCGCTCGTCATCCAATGCCCGCCTGTCATGTCCCATTCTCATTATTGTTGCAAACAGACACCTCTGTCTTAAATTGCAACCAACGTTAGTAGGTAGTAGACGAGGTAGATATGTGGATTGTCCTTTCTGAATTACCTGGTATCTAGCTTATATAAAGTTGGACGAGGGTGGTACACCGGTACATTTCGGTTATTCGCATTGATTCTCTCGCTGACTCTAATTGGGTTGTCAGAATCATGTAAACGTGACTGTGAGTACCAGGTACTAGTGAATTGGAATTACACAGCGGCGGTCCGTAAAAAGTGATGTTGGCGCTTTGAAGAATTCCATCGGGATAATATGGGAAAACTTTGGATGGTGTTGGCAGAACTCCGGACATATAGACATATGAAGACATCCGTCATATTGCAAAAGGGCATAAGCATTCCGACATAACGAATGGCCTAAGACTCCCTCCAGATGCCATCTCCACACTGCAGAACGGGCGAACTCGAACTCCGCCGTCACTGGGCGCGACAGTAGTATACCCGTAGTATGGCCCCGTGGCGACAGGGTGTGTGGCGGACCCACCATGGGAGAATTATTTTTACGCACTCCAGCTGGGATTAGACTGAAATGACATGCTCCACCAAGGCTCCAAGGACGACTTTCATCGACAGTACGATTGAGATGAAAGACAAAAATGATAATAAACAAGGGTCCTCTACAAAAGAGGAGAAAGATATTCCAGCACCGTTGTATCTTCCGAATCGCGTTGTGTCGAGAGAATATTTGGATGTATTAAATATACTGGTGCACCCAGTTTGGGTATTTGATATTCACAATTGCTGTATGCGATGGGCCAACAATGTGGCTGTCGAACTCTGGAATGCATCGTCTCTACAAGATCTGCTTGATCGAGATTTCAAAACTGGCATGAGCGAAGCAACGATTACGCGACTAGCGACGTATCTTGTACAATTCGACCAAGGACAACAAATCACGGATCAATGGACATTTTACCCCAAAGGAGAAGCCAAGACGGTCAAGATTGTTGCTAGTGGGATTCGATTATCAGCGGATGAACAACAACCAAGCATGCTGGTCGAGGCAATACCAATTTTGAAAGATGATTTAGATCCCGAAACACTGAGGGGCGTAGAAATGCTAAGGCATCTACCAGTCCCGGTGTGTCAGTTTGACATGACTGGCAACATTATGTTTCAAAATCCAGAAGCTACAATTTATCGAAGTGAAGCGGGTGAAGAAGATAGTAGTGATTCGCAAGCAACCGCCTCACAAGATTCTCCTTCTTCTCAGGATAGCGCCAGTACCTCTGACTTTTGTGATAGATTCGTGGAACGGAAAGTTGGTCTGGAAGCACTGCACAAAATTCAACGCAAGAAGGAGCATGGTGATGAAATCCCCATGAACTTTCAAGCCAATCTACGAACTCGCCACGGGCACCGGTGGTGCGCCATTCTACTTCGTCTGACTACGGACCCAGTGACTGGACAAGCGGTAATACTCTACTCTTCCAAAGACATGACCGATGCGATTACGGCGAGAAAAGAACGAGAAGCCAGTATTAAAAAGTCAGAGTTTCTTGCTATCATGGCTCACGAGATTAGGACACCTCTCCACCAAGTCACTGGATTCATCGATTTATTGGATCAAACAGATCTAAATAAAGAACAACGTTCCTTTGTGAAATTGTTAAAATCAAGTGCTCAAGGCCTAATGACTGTCATTAACGATGTACTGGATTACAGCAAGTTGGAAGCGGGGAAGATGAAGATTGAATCTATACCATATGAACCCATCAGCGTGTTGGAAGGTTGCTTGGCAGCAGTTCGTGCTAGTTGCGAAGAAAAGAATTTGTATCTAACAATGGACTGGAACAAGAAGATTCCTTTCAAAGTACTGGGTGATCCGAATCGATTACGCCAAGTACTCTTGAACATACTGAGCAACGCTGTCAAATTTACAAGCAAAGGTGGGATTCATGTTCAGGCCCTTTTGACATGTATAGACACGATGACGCCAGTACCAGAAGACAGCCCGTGCCCATCGATGATTAAATTTATTGTGACAGACACTGGAATGGGAATCAGCAAAAGGCACCAGGGGGTCATTTTCAATCAATACCAACAAGGCAGCGTTTCAGTAGCGCGAAATTTCGGTGGAACAGGACTTGGTCTTTCCATTTGCAAGCTACTGATCGGTACTATGGGCGGAGCTATCGGACTCGAAAGTGAAAGTGGTCACGGTACAAGCTTCTGGTTTACGCTGCCACTACGACTACCGAAAGACGATGGGGATGATCAGGCTGAAGAGTCACTGGACGCGTCGAACCGTGTTGAGGGAGGCCTTCACGTTCTAGTGGCAGAAGACAACAAGGTCAATCAGAAATTGCTCGGAAGCATGCTGAAGCGAATGGGTCATACATGGGACGTGGCGGAGAATGGAAAAGTAGCACTGGAACGAATTGAAAAAAGAACCTACGATGTTGTTCTCATGGACATACAAATGCCAGTAATGGATGGCTTGGAAGCAACCCGACGGATACGAAGTCTCGGCTACTCAGATTTACCAATATTGGGCTTGACGGCAAGCGTTTCTCGGTCAGATTTTACAGAGCTAGGGTTCAACGACTGGCTTCCCAAGCCGATACCGATGAAGGAACTGAACAACAGGCTATATCGAATCAAACCTCGAACAAGGCTATCTACTATCGCCGAGAGCGCATAGAACAGCGATAGATTACGAACACAATATTCAATTGGATGATACTTCGACGTTCGTGAATCAAGGGCGATACTGTCATGATAGGCTCCCTCTTGATGGAGCCGTGATGACGACTTTAGGTGGAGAGAAGGCGTGTCAGAATGACAGTCGCCGCACCTTTTGGCAAAGTCTTGACTCTGTTGTACATACTCCTGTCGTCTTGGTCCTTTGCCATCTCACACAATGCAACCATTTGCACTAATACTTTAGAACATAAAAACAGTGCTACTTGTAGGATCGGTAGAGGTTTGGCAAGCCAAGGATTCATCTACCACGTAAAAACTGGGTAGTAGCCAGCAAATCGAAGTTTATTCCTCCAGTCTTTTGGATGCTGCCGTTCAAGGGGGGGAAAAAAGTACTAAGTGGATGATTGTAATGATTTTCAAAAAGTTGTGATTGTTGCTGATTTTACCAGACTAGCACGAGCATGACCCAACAATCAAGAGGTGACGAATTCACGCGTTTGGACTCATAGCACAAGAGAATTTCCATGTGTTTGTCGATCATGGCATGCAATCTCTATTATGAGAGGTCATGACAGTATTATATCTATTGCAACATGTACACCAGTACCGTATTGTCTCTATAGTAATAGAATCTAAGTTTTGATGTGTATCATTTACGAAAGCCATGACGAGCCAGTTATTATTCATCAAGAATCGAGAGTATGGAATCCTTGACACTTTGTTTCCGACTGTGCCGATCTCGTTTCATGGCTTCTAGTTGGACTTCTCCTCGTTTCCCAAAGCGCCTCTTGGTACTGACTTGGTTTCCGGATAAAGAAGTCCTGGTTTGACGTGGGGAATCGTCATCTTGCTCCAAGGCTCCGACGGAAGTAGATCTGGCGAAATGGGAAGCGCGCGACAATGGTGGCAATGATGGTTCTGGTTCATGATATTTGGGAGCATGATCCATAGTGTGTCGTCGAAATTGTCTTGACCTTGGAACGCTAGGCGTCGTTGTTGTCGTCGTCTCGGTGTTATTGGGGACATTGTTTGCATCGGCATCCATAGAAAATGCAAAATTCGCTGCCTGATGAAAATCCTCGGTAGCATCAGTTGGATGAGGCTGCTCAACATCATCATTGGAAGTTGGGTGTTGTTCAAAGCTTGTGGATGGATCCAACACGATACCTGCATTTTCTAATTCGGAACAATCAAGTACATCACCTTGCTTGCCTTTTGCCCCAACATCATCATCCTCTTGTTGTTGTTGCAGCTGCTGTTGTTCTTGTTCTTGCTTGGTATTTTTGGCTTCTTCAACTTTTTTGCGTGCTCGTAAAGCCCGGCGAAGCTGTTTGGGTGTCAAGTCTGTAGTCAAAAGATCCATCAAGACGTCATCCTGGGAGTTGTTACCATCCACTGGAGTGTCATCGGTTTGTTTGTTTGGTGAAAACGTCGTGTCTGATAAGAGTCGACTAAGATTTTTGAAGCAATCGGCATTGGGCTTGACACTTGAGGAAGGAGTCATGGGAGCATAAGGTGCTCCTCCTCCTCCGGTGGATCGACGTCCCGGTACTCTACTTTCCGAGGTGGTGGGATCATGGGTGGATCCTCCCAGCAGATCATCCTTTCTGGCCGCACGACGCTGACTAACCATTCCCAAACTATCCGCAACTTGTTTTCTTCGTTCACCCGAACGAGATCGGTGCCCATGACTAGACGCATTATTGAGTCCATGACAAGTCGGGTCACCGTGTCTCGACCGCCCAAGGACATCATCTCTTTTGGCTGCTCGCCGCTGGTTGCCGGCAGTTGCCATACCACGACTGTCCGCAGCTGCTGCGGCGGTCGTTGGTTCCATGGAGCGTGAACGATGGCCATGGCTGGAAGCAGAAAGGGATTGCGCATGTCGGGAGCCTCCCAACGGATCCTTGCGGGCTGGACGTCGAGGGGTTGAAGAATCAAGGCTCTCGATGTACGGCTTTCGGTGGTCATCCGAGTTGGATCGACGTATCTGAGGCTCGTCCTTGTTACTTTGTGGTACAGTCGATTCGCCATCTCTGGAGGTGGTGTTTTGAGAATCAGGGACCGATGTCCTTCGCCGGCCGCCGTGGGTAGAAGAACCGAGTTTTTGATTGGCCGAAGGATCACCATGGCGTGATGTGCTTAGAGGATCAGGCTTTCTCCCGGCGCGACGTTGAAGGGCACTGTCCACGCTATCCAAGATGGCGTTTTGCCTAATGGAACGTGGTGACTGCGAGGACGATTGGGAGATAGAGTTTTGCGCTTCGGTGGATCGATCTTTGGACAAAGATCGTTGGTGGGCTCGGCGATACGAAGCATCGATCGAACGTTCCCTTGATCGTCGAGTGGCGGCATCCACGGACAAGTCTCGAGACCGACTGTCTCTGACTACGAGTCCATTTCCACTTCGCAAGTAAGTCGTAGGAGCCGACCTTCGAGGCGAATGCGAAGATGCAGCCAATCTCCGAGTCTCCCTTCCACTAGTCTCGACTTCTTCCATGGCTTTCGCCTTGCTTCTCGTCTTTTGCAGCAGCGGCGGGTTTGGTAATTCTTGACGAGGCGGTGTGAGGGAGTTTCGCCTAGTTGCTTCTGCTGTACCAGAGGACGATGACTCTGTTGACACTCGGCGTCGGCTGTCACGGTCAACCCGATCCATCTTCTTGATATGGGAAGATCGCTTCTGCTCTTTCTTGCCATTCTCGAACGCTGACACGAGCTCCGTAGAACTGTCCGAGCTAGGACCATCAGTGGCCATTAAATCATCAGAATTGTTTCCCTTCATCGCAGGACAAGTGCTTGTACCCGTTGTTCTGGTAGAAATTCCGAGCTTTCTTGGACCTCTGAATCAAGTACGAATCTCACTGTCGGTAGTAAAATCCAAAAGGTTGATCTGTCGGTCCGAAGGATGATGGTTGGCAGTGGAAAGTATCTGCAACTATCACTTCTTCCGGTAGTACCTGGTACGTGAGAAGCAACTTGAGTGTCAAGAGTCGCAATGAAGCGTGCGTTTCCTTTGCAGTTGTGCTGCCTGCTATCGGTTGTATCCTGCACCCACCCAACTGCAGGCCATTGGGCTGGTTGGGTGTGTCAGACATTTCGTTCAAGTCAGTACCAGGTAGTGGCTAGTGCCGATTTCGCATGGAAAACTTTGCCGACTAAAATACGATACGCCCACGCGTTTAAGGGGACTTGTGTGGTTGTGATGCGGAATGGTTACTCACAATGCCAAATGGCCCAATTCGGGAACATGGCATAATTGTCAAGGTGAAGAAGAATAATGAACTCGGTAATTAAAGGATCCATGTGCGGGCTATAATAAATCCGATGAACTTCACGATCGTACCATCGTATGCGGTTTGTAATTATCCAGTCAAATCATTACTGGAACTCGTGTATTTCGTCGCTCACCACGGAACAATTCTACTAACGTTAGTACTACCGGCTACCAGGGAGGTTCGCTTTTACCAGGTACACCAATAACAGCATGAAGGATGCCTACTACTCGTACTAACTTACCAGGTACACAATTTGTGAACCTGCCATCTCAAAAAAGTACCAGTGAAATGCGAATCCAAAGTCTAGAGCCAAGCAAACTTTTTGTAGGACAGGGAAAAGCGCTTACCACTTTGGAAAAGTCCAACCTTTTCCCAGATAGAACAATTCTCTTTGTGTGTCCGTACTAGAGGTTCTCCTAGTCCAATCATAAAGCATGAAGGATGCGTACTGCCGGTGCTGTAGAATGTACAAGTGCTACAAGGTTGGACCTCAAGTGCCAGTGATAATTGAATCCAAAATCTAGGCCAAACTTGTTCTTGGGTAGGGCGATGGTGGTGGTGGTACAAGCAGAAAAATGATGTGAGAAACTGATGATTGTCCCTTTCGACATGTTGTTGGCAGAGATTGCGGATACCACCTTTGCTTCTATACCCGGCGATCTTTGCCAAGAGGCACAAATAACGAGAAAATTTCCAAAGTCTTTCATTTCATTCTATATATATGATTCTAGTAGCGAAAGTGACTCTATTTGTCTCCCCCCATGACATTATTTGTCTTCACCATTCATGTCTATGTCAATAAATAAAGGGAGCTTTGTTATGCGACTCATGAGTTGGTTCAATCTCGCTTGGTTGGGATCTTGCGTTCGGTAGAACCTCGTTGGTGGAAGACGAACCACCTCGGATTCGTGAAGGTTGTTGGTCTAATTGTCGTTGAGGACGATCCTCCAAGTTCCTCACGGCTCCTGCTGCAGCTCCTCCTCGCGCTTGTGACAGTTTGGGCTTGTTGTATTGTGTTGTGGCAGTCCGGCACATGGTGGGCCCATTCACGGATATCGGGGCACAGCGACCAGTACAACAGTCGTCATTGGACCTGCACGCCTCATAGATGGAGAGACACGTCACTGTGTCATTTTTGGTAGAATCTTTGTCACCACAGGGTGCATCAAAGTTGGTCAGAATATATTGAAAGGCCGCATCGGCTTGGACCAAACCTACCCCAAAGGATTCGTCCCATCCGTTGGGTCCCAAATCCAAGGCACTATTTTCTAATGCCTCGCGAATTTGGATATTGGTACAGTTCGGACGAGCCGCCCAAATCTTGGTGGCCACTCCCGTGACATGTGGCGTTGCCATGCTGGTACCATCCAAGTATCCGTACGATGGTGCCGCTGCTTGGAGACTGATCGTACTCGTGTTGATATAGTCCAACATGAGAAGTCCATCTGCTCTTGCAATGGCAAAGACGGGAATGGTCACACCGGTATTGTTCTGCGTGAGACTACCGCCATAGGCTCCGTCCACATTATTGTAGATAAATGCTGCCAATCCTCCTCCCTGTTGACAATTCAACGCTTTTGCCCAAAAAAAATAGTACCCCGTTCTATAATGCATGCCTTACTGGTCGCATCGGCACATATCTCAAATCCCTGTTGACAATCCACCATTTCCAAAGGCGCATGCAACAAGATATCTGGTGTATCGGGAGAGAAAACCATCAAGGCAGAATCAATAAAGATATTGGGTGTATTCAATATGGCACCGTTCGTGCTGATGGTACTGAGAATCATGGCACCCGGTGCGGCAATGTCGACTTGGGCATTGAATTGAGAAAAAGATGCCTTGGTCAGGTTTTTGTTTGTGGCTGCCACACTCATGACCACCCCCAGAGAGGCCGGATAGGAAAAGGAATTGCCCCCCTTGTTTCCTGCCGCAGCAATCATCAAAACATTTTCTGTGTAGAATAATCTTTCATAGACCTGAGTATCCGACAGACTCATGGGTTCGTCCGTTCCCAGACTTAGATTAATGACTCGTGCTCCTTGGTCGGCACACCATTCTACAGCTTGGGTAATGACGGAAGCATCTTGATCGGATCGTCCATCAAAGGTTCGAGCAATGAGTAAACAGATCCCTTGGGGATCAGGCACGACTCCCACCACTCCAATGTCATTGTCGCCCTTGGCCAAAATCGTCCCCGTGACATGGGTCCCATGAGACGAGGCTGCCGAAGGACGATACCATGGAGAATCAATGCCAAATTCTTCCCCATAAATACTATTAGAGGTGAGATTGAAAGGAATGTCCGGATGACCCACTAACAGGCCAGAATCCACCACACACACTTTGAACGAGTTGGGATCTTCACAATTGCCATTGACATACTCAGCAGGTGGAATGATCGGTGATGTTCCTTGGACCATTTGAACACCATAGGGAACAACCTCCTCATTTCTTTGATAGAGTTGCATTCGAACATCGCGATTGACGTAGGATACCCGGGGATCTTGTGCCAATTCTTCCAATTGACTCGGGTGAATGTTCATGGCCATGGCGGAACTTCTCCGATACTTGTAAGCACGTCGCTTGAAAATGGGAAGAGACGATCGAGCGGCCAAACCCTCGTAGGCTGTAGTCTCGTTCATGTACTCTGCTTGATCTTCCAAGGAAGAGAAACCAATCACTACCCGAATGAATTCCTCAGACTCCGAGTCTTCGGCCTCACTTGTTGCATCGATCCATCGTGCCAAGCATAAGCAAAGTAGCAATAGCAGTACTGTCTGTAGATTATTATTGGCCATTGTTCCATCCATGAATGTTAAGAGTGAGAATGTACCAGGTACGAGAGCACTTCACACTTGGCACCGCTTGGAAGTGGAATGGCAACGAAGTAGAGAAAAAAAGACACGACCGTCGTGACACACACGAAAGAATGATCCCAGATCCATCAACGCCCGAGTTTTGAAAGGTCGTGGTTGGTGGGACAAATATGGCGAATATTCCAAGCACCACTGCATTCGGTACTCCAACCTTGTCATGCTACTTAGGGAACTGACTCGGAAGCATGTATCATTGGCCACTGGACAAGCGTTGGACTCATGTGTGATATAGCTACTTACAGTTAAAAAAGCAAATTTTGTTGGTGTACACTATAACTGATAACTGTCAAATCACTCCTCACCCATGTGACAAGTTTTAGTATAACTTGCGCCAACGGATAGAAAGCCTGCACTTACTGGTCGTCACTTTTGTCACCATGGCCACTGCAAATAGCAATATACTGTCTCTTCGACATAGTGAATACGTTGAGGAGTTCATAGCTGCTCTTCATTTGATTACTACCAGGTCTATTGGTACTACTTACATTCATCGAGCATGCCAATATGTCATGGAACAAAAAAGCGAGTGACTGCTTAACAACTGCAAGCTATACTGGTGGCTTCATTAGGGACAAAAACAATCTCAATACTCTGTAGCACCATCGATGCACATTGTTAATCGTAGTACCCCACAGAAAAACACACATTGCATTGAAGAAACAAAGAACAAGAAAGTGCAAAATATATTCTATTTGCTCTATTTTGTAGGTCTTGGTTGTAAATAGATCTCTATGGAACATGAGATTTTTCGTTGACTGTCGAGGAAGTTCCGTCCTTGTCGAGATATATTTTGTGCGCCATAAGGTCGCTATTACACTAAATCCTCTACGAATGTCGTAGAGGTCCTCACTTGACAATCGCCACAAGGAATGGTGTAGATATAGATGGATGATTTCACATCACCTCATCTCATCATTACAGCACATCACATGGCGTAACCTCCGTTGTTGACTCCAACAAGTTTTTGCTTGGCTTGATCCAAAATGGAATGAAGGTCATATGCTATTTCTGGGTCTTCTTGGGCATAGGCAGAGAGGCTTTCCAGGACTTGGGTCAATTGAGATCGCCAGCACAATTCCTTTTCTTTCGGTTGTTGTACGCTCACTCGTTGTTGTGTAGAAGCCATGGGTTGTAGTGGCTGCTGAGGATGGGGTTCCAAATGCAAGGATGGTCGAGGTCGCCGCTGGGTTTGGGTTGGTGGGCCGACCACGGGGGCTCGCGCTTGAAATGTCGCTGCCACCGAGGTCGGAATACCAAAGTTCGCCGACGCCGAAGGATGGGTTTCATAAAACGACGCCAGACCACTTTTGGGTTGTTGCGTGAAAAACGGATGTTGTAGCAGAGCTTCACAGGATGGACGGGAAGTGGGTTGTGGAGCCAAACACGCCATGATGATGGACACTGCCTGTGGATCCACATGTTGCATTTTGGATACCGCTGCTTGCACTGTTTTGTCCGCATTCCGTAGTTGATTTTGAATAAACTGAAGATCTGTCAATCCCTCGGCGTAAAAGGGTTTGCCAGTGGCCATTTCGAATAAAACAAGTCCCAATCCCCAAACATCAAATGCTTCTCCCACCCTCATGACGGGAAGGGTTTTGTACATTTCATCAATGGGGAATTCTGGTGGACATGCCTCCGCCGTATAAATTTGCAACAGCTCATTGGTTCGGACGAGCGATTCAAGATCAATCGCCTTGATGCCAGTCGCCGTGACGACAAAATTCTCGGGCTTGAGTTCGGTCCAGATCCAGCCATTGGAATGCAAGGCATCCACCGTAGAAATGACATTGTAAAAAGCTTGACGCAGTGCATCACCCCGATAAGCTCCATGATTGCGAATGTACATTCGAAGATTATCTTTGCCTCGTTCCATTACAATTCCAGCCGGCGACGACGAAGTGATGGCGGATGCATAAACGCTCCCCTTGGATGCTGGAATCTTATCCAGCACTTGCACAAACAAATCGTGTTGATCTGGTCGTAGCTGTCGAAAAACTAGTTGATAATTCGCATATTCTCTATCCACACCACTATTCGAAAACTTGACAATCAGTGGAGTGGATTTCTGAACTTGACCGGTAGCAGTCAAAGGATAGGCCTTATAAATATCACATTTTGCACTGGCCACGGGAATATATCCTGTTAACAGGTATTTGCCATTCATTACCACCTGTCCGACCATGTTGGTCGCAGCCTCCATTGGTTCACTGGCATAACCAAGTGCTGTTGGCGATTCGTCTCCCGGTGATCGCGGACCTGGAACAATGGTTGGTCGGGCTGGAGCTTGGGTCGTCCAGGCATGCACACAAGCATATTCTGTGGCTATCACAGCCAGCAATGCATATACAAGTTTCATAGTGACAGAGAGGGACCCGCCTGGTGTCACTTGACAAGTTTCAAGTTGGGGTCTTTTTTATTATTCTTGAGTATTCAAGTGGGCATTGGCACTCGCCCATCAAAAAGGCGAAAAGAAAAAAACAGTTTGGAGAGGATTCTTTCGGCGACAGAACCGAAAACAGATGGAGTTTCGAGTTTCGGATCTCTATGTAATCTTGACACGTCCTTACAACACATGGTCGTTCTCTCCTGTGATTGGGGAAGAAATGTCCAATGGGCTGCGACACACATATTTTCCTATGGAGGATTCGTTGGACTAAAAAAGAGACCATGGTTCCGGTACTCTTGTTGAACTTTGTAACAACACAGATGAATGAGAGAGCATAGAGCACTAACAGTAAAAGGAGTGATGGGATTCAGATGAGTTAACTATTTCGTTGAGATTCTCGAACGTTGTAGCAATTGTAGTATCGCAACGTGTCATGAGTACTGCCGGTAGGTAGGCACTAGCACGTTGGGACTTCTGGGTGACAATGTCTTTACGGAAATTATTATGTGCATGATTACTTTCTACGATTGGCAAAATCGTCCATGACTGTATTGAGATCACTCAAGTCCATGACGAGACGTTTGGTGCCATCTTCTAGGACTTCGACTTTTAAATTTTCCGCGTCAAACTGAAGTAAATCCTTGAGAGACTTCATAATGTTGGAGCGTCGAAGTTTGGATTCGTCCTTTTTTTCTTTGGTGGCTTGATTACTCAAAACATATTGTGCTGGCGGCAGTCCCCCTCCACCTCCTGCCAGAGCAGCACCAAGTCCTGGAGATGACTGCCGTCGTCGTCGCGCCGACGATGAGGATGAAAGAAGTTCCCCCCAGGAAGGGGTTGGCGTAGGAGTAGGAGAGGAAACATCTACGTGATTTTCTCGAGCAAAGGGATCCGACGGAAAGTCGCTGTTATATCGTCCCGACGAATCTCCGAAAGAATCAAATGTTTGCTCATTGTCCTCGGATTCTTGTGATACCAACATGGACTGCAACATCTTCAACGCATCAGTATTGTCGTTGGATTTGGAAGTTCTCCCCCGCGATGTTCGTAGGTTGTGCCGTCGTGACGAGGCATCGCGACTTTTGGATCGTGCCCGTGGCGTATCTTTATTACTACCGTGAGAAGGACTAGATGTTCGTCGCCCCCGGCGAGAACTTCCTTCGGTTCGGCGACTCTTGGACCGACTTCGCGTACGCGTTCTCCTATCGTCAACAGCCTGACTTTCAACGGGTTGCAGACTCCGGGGCATCTTTCGTCGACTGCGTGATGGACTCCGGCTCTGATGGGTGCCTCAAAGGGTCGTTGGCTTTGTTGGGAGATAGATTGTGTGGTTGGTAGTGTGTCACGATCTCGGCGCGATTCGGTAGGAACCTGGGATCCTTCACTTGCTGACCGCGCCACGGCATGCCGGCCACCATTATTATAGGTGCGAGTATCGGATTTGGAGGGGGTCACCAAACCCCGCGAGCTCGTAGCAGCGACACTTCTCCGCACTTCTGCCTGACCATCGACTGCAGAACGATCCAAGGGTTTGCGACGACTGGAGGTGGGCACGGTCCGATGATGAAACGGGGGGTCCTGGCACATCGGAACGAGGCGATGCCAAGAGATTTCGTCGGGACGCGGTACGAGAAGAGATGGTTCGACGATGATGTGATGCCTTTGCAGACGAAGATGATGAGTCGGTC
>SWEM01000672.1:0-15451 GCA_019593585.1 Nitzschia palea | reverse complement strand
ACACATAGGCAAGGTGCGCGCATGCCTGTTGTGTTACATAGAGATAAAATCGCTAGAGAGGATGAGAACGTTAACAACCGTTTTGAGCGATTTTTTGCGAGTACATCGAACTTGTGCATTTTGTGTAGCCATCATAGCTGTTAGGAAACTGAGAATCAGTGCCAATCATGGGTGGACCAGCTCGCCCTATCCAAATCGCATTTTTATTTTGGAAGAACACATCAGGAAAATGTGGACTTTGTTGTCGTTGACATTGATCATGGCCATGATGCCCTTGGGGGCACCGGCCCAAGAAAGAAATAATACCGCTGCGCTATGCAACCCCGCTAGCAAAACGTTTACTGCCAAGCTGGATTTGTACGCATCTGAGCTTGGATATTATACCTTTGAAGAATGTGGAGACGTGGTGAATCCAACTCTTGGTCTAGAGATTGGTGAAACGTATACCTTTATTCAAAAGGATCCAAGCAACTATTACCATCCCTTGGGGTTTTCCTACTCGCCCAATGGTGAACATGCTGGTAGTAGTATGATGATGATGGGAGGAGATAATTTGGAACCAGGAGTCACGCCGGGGAATTCGTCCTCGTCCTGTGTCGCAAGCTTGTCGTGTCCTGCACCCATGTACATGCTGAATGGGGAACTCTTGGGCAAGTATAGTAATGATGCCAATGTTTCAGCTCTAACAACTGGCCAAGATGACTTTGGTCTCGATGAATACATGCCAAAATTCTTCTACCCCCTTGCCGAATGGGTTTCCTACGGTGAATTTTCCGTCAAGTTGAATTTTGACGAGTCCAATTATGATATGGATATTTTTTACTTTTGTCATGTAAGTACTGCTCTTCGTTTGTGACTGGTTGGCTGGTAGTGTCTGCCTTCCTTCTTCTTCTTGCCAACGATGATATAGAATCATTGTGTGTATGGATTTCTTCTTGTGGCTCCGTTGCCTCTGACAAGCCAAGTTTCTTGTATTGTTGATTGATTCCCTCATACATGATGCTACTACCGTACTTTGCATGATCCCTACAGATTCATAAGTTCATGTCTGGTCGTATCAAGTTATTGTCCAATGGTGTTCCTGTGAACCCCATGGATGATCCACCCCTTGGCTATGACTATGAAACAGTGAACGACGCATTTGATCAAACATGTGGTACTTGGGGTTTGGCACCGTTTCAACTACCCAACAACCAATGTCCTCAACAATTTGTTTGTCTCGATGAAAATCAAACGATGTCGGCTAGTGGTATGGAGATGGGCCGGTCCTCGTCGGGAGGTGGTGGGAATTCTTTGAGCTTTTAACGAGTTTGCTGCTTGTTTTGGATGCCATGAACTGTCAAATGATGTCAGGAATGACTACGGGTGGATCCAGTGGCGTTTCGGCCGTGTTGTTTGTTCATCAAATGATTCCACACCATCAAAATGCCATTAATATGGCCAAGGCATTGTTGAAAACAAATTCCTTGCAGTGTAACGACTTGACCAGTGAAGAGCCTAATTGTGTGATGGAAGCAGTCATTCGTTCCATCATTGTGGATCAGAATTATCAGATTCAATTGATGAGAAATTATTTAATGTCCACGGGATATCCCGAGACTGATGATTGTCTGGTGACTATCGAGAGTTCCAAGGGCACCTTGGGTGGTGGAAATGGGTCCGGAGGTTCTGACGACGCGGGGACTGATGAGCAAACAAGTCAGTCTTATGCCAACAAGAACTCTGGGAACAGAGTGTTGTTGTTGTCGCTGGTGTTGGCAACTTGCACCGTGACAAGTGTCGTGATGGGACTTGTGTAAAGATGGTGCGTAATGCAACTTGACATACATCGTAGAATCGAGTAATTTAGATGCAGCATGCATGGTCACATTATCGAAGAAACAACAATGATCACCACTACTAGCTCAATATCCACCCGCAGCAAGACAAATCGCAGTTGTGAGCAAATATATCACAACCAATCTTCATATATTGAAACTATGGACTTGGTACCGGTAAAAAGTACTTGATTGCTTTGGCCATCGACAACGCCATCGGAATGACCCATGTTTTGGCAACTATCCCCTCCAGTCATGTTAGATGGGAATCATCCAGAGATCGGTCCTACCGAGACTACAACTCGGGCGATCAAGGAGAGAACGATGCAGACACGACCAAAGAACGAGTCCATCTTGGATGACGACTTTTTCATCGGATGCACGGTGCTGGATCGTCTATGGTATAGCAACACATCATTGGGGGTGAGCAGCACCCCTAGCATGGGAAAATCCATTAGTCATTTCATCAGAACAACACCAAAAGTTGCTTGCTTGCTTCTGAAAAGAACACTGCATTCTGACAAGAATATTTGCATTACATTATCTTTGACAATTTCCTCCCTTGTTATCACAGCAAATTGTACAACACTGGCACTCGATCTCGATTACGTCATTTGTAGCTGAACAGTCACCTTGCACTTCATTGCACCAGAACATAGTACAGCATTCACAAACCCCGTCAAGTTGTTGCCATTGAACAAAAATTCCATCACATGGGTCCATTGGGACAAGTTGTTGGTATTGTACCAGTAAAGGCATTATTCTCGAGATGAACCGTCAGCAGTGAAGTCAATCCTCCAAACTCTGTTGGCAGTGTCCCTGCCAAATAGTTATCATTGAGCAACAAGTCCAACAAGTTTGTCAAGTGGCCAAACTCTGGTGGTAATGTCCCAGTAACCTTGTTAACACTGGCATTGAATGTCTCAAGACCTGTTAGTCTGCTCAACTCTTTTGGTAGTGTCCCGTTGAACATGTTATTGGTAACGTTTAAGATCCGAAGACCCGTCATTCGACCTAACTCGGTTGGTAATGTCCCGATCAACACGTTGCCACTGACATCAAGGAACGTCATAGCTGTGAGTTGTCCCAGCGCAGTGGGTAAAGTTCCACTCAGCTTGTTTCCTCTCACGGATAAAATCTTCAAGGCTGTTGCTTGGCCCTGTTGTACTGGTAGTGTCCCCGTGAGGCCATTACCGGAGACCGTAAATGTGTGCAAGTCAGTCATAACGAAGAACTCAGAAGGCACGGTCCCATTCAGCTTGTTCGTTTGAGCAAACAATTCATGAAGAGCTGTTAGTTGAACCCATTCCGGCGGTAATGTCCCTGTTAAACCATTCATGGCCACAGAAAGCGAAGTCATGGAGGTCAGGCTGCCCCACTCTGTCGGTAATGTCCCACTAAATGCATTGTCATGGGCAAAGAATTGTTGAAGCGTGGTCAGGCGACTAAACTGTGATGGTAATTTCCCTGACAACCCATTGTCCGAGACAGTAAGATTTTGTAGTTTTGTCAATTCGGCAAACTCTGTTGGCAAGGTTCCATTGAATTTGTTACTGTTAGCATAAAAGCCACGGAGACTTGTCACCTGGCCCAGTTCGGTTGGTAAAGTCCCTGTCAAGACATTTACACTCATTCCTATATATGTCAAGGCTGTAAGCAGCCCTAACTCTGTTGGCACAGTGCCAGTGAGCACATTGCTGTAGACATTAAAAAACTCAAGTGCTGTTAGTTGGCCCAACTCTGTTGGTACTGTCCCTGTAAAGCCATTGTCATCGACAGCAAATGTCTTGAGGTCGACCCATCGTCCGAAATGGGTTGGTCAAGTCCCCTTGAATCGATTATCATAAATGGAAAAGGTTTCAAGGCGAGGTATCGAGTTCAATTCTGTCGGCAGTGTCCCTGTGAACAAGTTAGTATGGAGATCAAGCTTTGTCAAGGCAGTCAGCAGGCCGATTTCACTTGGTAATGATCCACTCATGGTGTTGTTGTACAACAGCAAGTAGGTCAACATTGTCAGAAAGCCAATTTCGGTTGGTATTGTCCCAATCAAGTGGTTTGTGGCGACATTAATAAATCGCAGGGCATGCAAGTTGCCCAACTCCGTAGCAATGGAACCTGTCAATGCGTTGCCCGAAAGACTCAAGTCCCTCAGTTCAGTCAGTAGGCTTAACTCCCAAGGAAGTTTTCCTGCAAGGCCAAGTCGATAGAGAAAGATTTCCTGCGTGGAGTTGATTTCTCTACAAAATATTCCCAAGGTGCCTCTATATCGGACGTATGGGTTCGTTTTTTCTTAGCTCCTCCCATGATCGTGTGTTCAAATCACTCTCAACAGAACAATGCAATTCACGGAATCAAACTTTACACACAAGATCATCTACTGAAATGATAGCCCAGAGTTCGGAACGTTGTTGACAAACATCGATAAAAGTACCCGACGGATTCGATGCTGGATTCACAAAGTTACTCGCTACGAGCTACAACTCGTACCAATCACGTTTTCGCCAGAGCACAAACCGAATTTCTTCATGCTGGGTTCTTGATGTGAGCGAGTTATAATGGTACAAAGATACCCGTGATACCACGAGAATTCGAGACCAATTCGCATCGGATGTCCTTGCATATTTATTGACAGCTTTTACAGTTGGTGCAACTGGTACAAAAAAAAGAACAGGCTGATAGAGGTGGCTGCTTGGTCACGTGAACCTCATCACGAGCGTTCGGGTCGCCTTGTGAGACGTTTACAACGCGAACGCGTTTACATTGAAGAAAGTGATTTGAATCGTTGAATTTTTACAGTGCCAAGTGTCCATGTCGTCTCTGTGGATCGGACCGTGTCATACTACCTGGTACTTGGTACTGGTACGCTGTACCTGTACCCACCTTTTGTCCTCCAACTTGAACTTTTTTATCATTGTAATCGAAGATTCCTTCCATAAAGCACACCTTCATGGAAACACGGAATTCGAGGTCACCATGCGTACATCATCATCTACCGGAAGAAATACAGACACCAAAAAAACGGTGGAGTGTAAAGTGTAAATATTACATTACATATTATAGTAGATCGGTACATCTACATCTAATCATTAGCACCTCGTCGGCGACAAGGACAAACCCTAACCCTAACCTTCCACCACACATTATGAACGAAGAAGAATAAAGGTTGAGCTAGGAATTCAGAAAGTGGCTTCTTGGAATCTGTCAAAGTCGTAGAGGACTAGCATATCTTTAGTGCTACCTGGCTGGCTTGGCTGTGTAATGATTGCTTCGTCTTTTGATACCATTCTTCTTTCAAAGAAAGGGCAGACGAGGGGGACTGTAGGGGGTACGACGAACAGCTGTGTGTCGTATTGTGGTTGGAGTTTTGTGGAAATGCGGTAGTACCACTTCAAGGGATTCGTCGCACTTGGTAGTGGTGGACCGAATCGTGACTTTCTGCTGCTACCATTACCGTGCTTTTTGGTTTTCATCCTCTACAGGGAGTGTCAAGTACAAAGTACAAAAGCAGTATGGGTAGTCATCACCCAACTCATGAGTGTTTAAAAAATCCGAAAACAATGAATGATGACTGGACTTGTGTCTGTATACCACTATCATTTTACGAACAAATGCATTTTACTATTACTCTAATAGCCTTTCTATGATTGATTGATTGATTGATTGATTGATCCATTTATGGATTTTGTGCGTGAGTGATCCCATTTCGTAGCAAGTAGGAGGAGTCGAGCAGCACAGTTATTTGGATCCACCATTCTCATCAATAGTTTCTTCCTTGCCATTATTCTCTAGCTCTTGAGAGGACATGATTTGCCCGTCGGTAGCAATTTCATTTTCCAAGGCCTGAATTTGTTGTAGAGTACATCCCGTTCCAATGGCTTGATGGGGCAGACAGGCTACCCATCGCACGTCTTCGGTCGCATCCATGGGTTTGGTCGCGCAATGATTGATATGACTTTCACATCCCAAAATTCCACACACGACACAATTGGCTTGAAGTCGAGCATAATCGGTACATGCCTCACTATATTCCTCTCCATGGGTACAATGGACCGAATCCACCGTGGCGTTGACTTTACGACACGACCTGCGTCCAAAGCATTCCAATTGTAGTTGCGTGCCTCGTATTTCTGCCACATTGCAGGCCCCTTCTCCTTGACACGTCATGGATTGAATCATGGTAGTCTTGTCGTCTTGCTCGGTAAAATGAACAATGGCCCGATGACAAGAATGAACTTGTTGACATTCCACCAATTCTCCAATATTCTTCATGGTGGCTAGATAACACGCTTCACTCCCAATACATTTCACGGCACGACAATTGGATATGGTAAAATTTTGACATATGGACTTTCCTTCACAGCGTACATGATTCATGTTGTCCTCGGTGGCAACGACAAAACTGGCCGTGACATCCTCTCCCAAGGCATTCCAGACTTGACACTCGCCGTCATCGGACTTGGCGTACCAAGACAAGAGAGAAATGAGGACCAGTACCAATAGATGACTGGTATAATAATAATGACGTGGAAACAACATCATCTGTTGGTGGTTGAAAACACTTGAGAGAATCTAACAGGAAACAAACTCTTTGCCAAGAGCATGGCGGGACATTGACATTGAATCGGTCCAGAGAGTCACAAGGTCGTCCATATGTACAACTTTTACCGTTAATTAAAGAGTGTCACTGGGTTCGTTTCGCTTCAATATATATTATGTATTCAATATTCAATATTCAATCCAGCACGGGGTTGATCTTGACCAAGTGAGAGGTATTTGGGACCTCGTCGCATTCGGATCTACCCTGTGACAGGTATGTTCCGCGCCCGCCAAGAGTCCCAATTCTAACTATCGAATTATTTTGGATCGTCCCGGGATTTCGAACCTTAATTGTGGAGTGCACCGGCATCGCTCCGAAACTCGCCCTTTCCTGCGACGTTTACCACATATATCAAATCAAATTCCTCGGTAGCAAACGTACCGGGAGTCGAGCGTTTTCTGTGTTCTGGCTCCACAACCTGTGGGGCCTACCCGTCACAACATTCCCACAACAGGAACTCTAGCATCATCATCACACTCCACTGCACCGCTGGTAAATACGATACACACCTTCCCAGTCCACCACAACCGCTCTACCGCCACTACTTTCTTTGGGTTCGTTTCTCAACAACAAGAACAACATCCAGTACCACTACTACCAATACCAATACCAATACCATGACGAATTGCAATAGCAGTGTCCGTACTGGAAATTCCAAAAGGGGAAGCTTGTCTCCTGCCCCACGATCTCGTAGTCGCAGTGTCGGTCGCCGCGGTCGTTCCATGATTCGCAAGGAACATCATGAAGATCGTCAATTGACACCGGCTCCCTTTAAGTTTGGTGCTGGTGCTGGTGGTGAAGATAGAGTCGTTGCTGCTACCATGCGACATGCTGGCACCTCGTCTTCGACTACTACGATTGTCCGAGCCAAATCGGTCGAAGAAGAATCTCCGGCCGATCTTGCCTCACCTTCCTCCTCATCATCCTCATCATCATCCAGTCACTGTAACGTCTATCTCGCATTGCAAGAAGACGAGAATGAAGGTCATGCAGGAGGAGGAGGAAGACTCACGTCATCCACCAACCGAAATGGAAGCTTCTATGCACATTCTCCATTGTAACAATGAATGAAAAAGAAAGTGAAGGCAAAAGGGAACATCTTGGGAGAGTCTTACTCTCTTTGTGCCAAGATTTCACCTTTTGTCATTCTCCTTTTTCTTTCTTTTTCGTTATTAGGCAATGGAGAGTGTGGGAAGGATCTATTCACCATTGGGGAAGGGAGGAACAGACAGTTATAAGGGGGATGAGTATGAAACAAACAAACGTACAGGAAAATGCCCGTTTCCTGGCCTTGGAGGCTATGGAATGGCAAGGGATATCAAAGATCTATATATATACACAAACAAAAACACCAACCAACACACACACAAAAGAGCTATTTCATTTTCTTTCTACGTTCCATTGGCTCGTTGCCGATGGAACGAATCTCATATCACCATTCTTTACTGTTAGAACGTTATATTTATAATATACACGGATATATAGGTTAAACAACACAATCTTGTTTCATGAAACTCTTGATTCTACCGGCAGCAGTGCCTCCAACGACCATATAGATCCATCACACCCCCCCCAATGTAGCAGGAAACGAGTCTACACTGGATACAACGTTGTTGGTAGTCTCGTTCCTTGGTTTTCATTCCTATACCCTTGCTGGGCAACGGAACGTATAGACACTAGCATTCTATTGAAACCGCCCCATGTACTGGATTGCTCTGGTCCAACGACTACCTTCACTCATCGCTCTCCGCTCATGTAATCATGAAACAACATTGTTTCATCGGCTTGTCGGTTGAATGATCTCGGGCATGGGAATCACGATCCGTCGATGAATCCCCTTGTTTGTTTTGTTGATCGAATCGTCGACTTTTATATTGAAAGGCTTCCCGTATATTTGCAACCATTTTCACCTACGGTTGTAAAAAAATTGTAAAACCTTCCAATATACTAGAGTGTTGTAGTCCAACGAGTAGTTTCATGCATCTCTCCTCAGTGCTCAACACCCCTACCCCACCCACCTCCCTCTTGTACATCGTACACCGATACTTGCGATCTTGACAGGCACACCCAAACGACCAAATATTGGAGCACAAACCGTCCCACCGTAGATCCTTTACCGAAGATTCGAAGTGACAAAACATACTCCATCCACGTTCGATATCCGCCCAGAGGCCATAGCAACATTCCCATTAATATTGCCTATCCTCTCATTTTTTACCAGTGCTTGGAAGCAATCTCTTTGGAATCACCACCAACACCACAAATATGATATCCCTCCTTGCAGCTTATCATGAAACAACATCGTTTCATCCAAATAAAGTCGGCCAATTCGGTTGAATGATCTCGGGCATGGGAATCACGATCCGTCGATGAATCTCCTTGTTCCTCCAATTGTCGACTCACATATTGAAAAGCTTCGGCAATTTTGGCCGTGGCCGCCTTTTCACTCATGGGTTCCCATAAAATTCCCAAGCGTGAATCCAACGGTTGCAAACACTTGGCCGAGAGAACAACAGCAGCAGCAGCAGTATTGCCGCCGCCGGGAAGAAACCCACTGGTTAAACTCTTGTAAATTTGGGTTCGTATAGCCGATTGTTCGGAAGCTTTGGATTTGCGATATTCTTGTACATTGGCAACAATCATTTGATGAAATCGGACATTGCCGGCATTGATTGGAGAGTGTTTGCCAAACAAGACATCGTAGCGGGTAGGAACCAGAATAATCTTGTATTGATGTTGATGATGATAGGAATCGGTTCGTTGCCGCCATTCTACCCACTTGTGATGATACGACGTTTCAATCCTATCCGGTGTAATGGGCAGTGACGCAATGGGTAATCCAAAGGTAAGTAGGGCATGCAGACATTCTTGTGAACTTCCCATGTGATGACGAACGACCGTCTCGAAGGATTCTTCATATTCCTTGACGGTATATCTCATGCCATCATTGGCCACGGTAGCATAATGCAGACGGGCAATGCGAAAGGAGGATTTGATGGATTTCCACAAATTCCAAAACGAATCAAACAATCCACCCCAAGGAGGAGTCGCTCCGGCAAATATATTGGACGATAATGATTGCGACGAAGATATTCGTTGCAAATTCCACACCAAAAGAACAATCCCCTTGTCTTGGGTTTCCTCATCCTCCAAGGCACTGGCCAGCATGTAGAAAAGATACTTTTTGATCTACCAACCAATCAAAATCAACACCAGAAGAAAACATTGTCAAGTGAGGCAAGACAAATGGATAGATGATAGATATGCGTTGATGAAATGCAATGACATGATAGAGTTGGTTGCCAAGTATACTATACTATACGTACCTCCCGTTCTTGCGAGGAATATACATCGGGATCAAATTTCATGCATACGACACTTCGTCCGGCTAAATCTCGCGTGGGGACCAGTTGAATCATTCCCGAATGGACGAGATTGGGTGCCACATCTCCCATGGTAACTTTCAAATCGGGTGTTCCAAAGAGTTCCGACTTGAGTCGCCATTGATGCATAATGCGTATGGTTGCTTTGGCTACATCATATCCCTCGGCTCGTAAACAGGCAATTTTCCATTCCTCGACAAAACTGGTTTGACAGTTGATAATACTATGGGCACCCCGTTGCCTCAAGGATCGATCCAATTCCTCTTGTAGGACGAGCCGTTCTTGTGGTGTTCGCAAGGGCATGTCATCCGCTTCAATATCTTTTAACACTTGTTGTTGTTGCGGTGAGGGAGACAGGGGATCCTGTTGATGGAATTTGGGTTTCCGAGGAGGGGTACCACCCGTAGCCGAAGAAACAATGGAACTCCTTTGATTATTGCTATTGTTATTGTCATCCGAATCATCCGAATAGAAACGTTTCAAATACTTGGATGGAACCAAACCAAGTTCTTCTCCGGACGACGATAACGAATGCAGGTGCCGTCGATTATTTCCTCCCGACTTGGTGGTCCCGACGACATCCTTGGATGGAGCCGTCATCTTCTTGGTGTTGGGCAAGAATGAGATCGTTAAAGTAGTAGTAGTAGTAGTTTCCAATCACAAGTTGATTTTCGAGTGTACTTGTACAGCACCACGAGTTCTTGGTGGGAGATTCATGTAGCAGGTACCTGGTAATGGTATTGCTGCTGGTGGTTGTCTACTGCCCATATTTTTTGACACCTCTCTGAAACCCACTGAAAGCAGCGATCTATGTGTGAAGCCCATGCCTGCGTCATCAACGGACGACGGATTCATACTAACGTTAGTAGAATTTTCCTGTTGGGGAAGGTAGGAATATCGATACGGATTGTCGGTATGTGAATTGCATTACATGTCAGGTCATTGGGCTTCGCCGAAATCCGAAATCCCTTCTCGTCGCGAACGACAAGATTCGGTTTTTCCGGCAACGAAAGATACGGGTAGAGGATGTCTCTCGAAACACAATACCAAAAAACACAAAACCATGTACTTGAAACTGAGTTCCCGTAAGCGGGGGGAGGCTACCGAGATTGCTCCGGAAGATGTAGAAAAACAAACACAAGGACTGGAAGATTACATTCCTACCAATTCCAAAATTGATGCCTCCCATATCCACATGCAGCTAGCCAAGGACATGTTTGAGACTGATGATCGCAAGAAAAAGGGAGCTCCGGTCATGATTGAACGATCTTGGCGTGTATCACCGGATGAATTTATTGTCAAGATTGATGCTTCTCCTCTTCACCAATCCGCGGCAAGGCGCATGTTTAACAAAAACGAAGCAACAACCACCACTACAACCACCACCGCAGAGCCTAGTCTCCCACCCACCACGGAAGAAGAAGCGGATACCGCCGAACCCTCAGAAGTGCAGCGTACCGAATGGGGTGAATTTTGGGATAACATGACGAATTTGCTCTTTACCGGTGGTAGCAGTCAAAAATAGATAAATTTACAAGTGTCCAATAATTATTGGGTGGTGTGGACCAACCTTTCCAGTCAACCTTCCAATGGCAACTACAACGACTGTTCGAAAAACCGTAGTACGGTGTTCGGTCATTTTCATTGTACGGATGACCGGTTTCAATCCATGATTTCACCGCGATGATGTCTCTGCACCTGTTACAACTTGCGTCCCTGGTAGAATTGTTGTGTTGTGTTAGTACTAGTAGTAGCTATCAAGTTCTGCAAATTGGTGTCCTCCTGAACAAAGGGTGGCAAAAGTCGACCACGTAAAATAATTTTATATTGCTATTGCTACAGTTGTTCGTACTAGGTGTATAGCGGTGTTCACAGTCAAGTGACTGATACCATTTCATTTTTGGCAAGAAACTTGGCACAATCCTGGGTCCACTACCCTAGCTATTTTCTTGGGGCTTTCAGTGATTGCAAGGGGGTACTACTGCCAATGCCTTGTGGTTTTCCAAATCGAAAAAACTACACCATTGCTCTCGTCATCCGTGTGTTTGGACCATGAAAGCTTTGATTGATTATTGATGAAAGTAAAAAAAAAATAGGAGAGGGCGTTCTGCAACAACTCAGTACTTTTATTCGCCACGGCCGTTTCTTGTCGCATGGACCATGACCATCATCATTGCATTCGATAGCAAACCGCGGTAATTATCCATGACAACAGGCAGTCATTGGCGGAGGGATCCAGGACATCCCGTTGCTTTTGATGGCCCAATCAGTTCCATATAATTCCACCACCAATATAAAGAAACAAGAACTGCAGATTGTTGACATCGTGCCACCTTGGATGTCGGTTGACGGATTGTTGTTTGTTGTATTGTCAACAATTTATTCCCATGACATACGATTGTTCTGTTCTCTGCCATTTCACATTCAACCATTCCAATAAACCAAGCACGTCACTTTCGTCATTAGAACTTTTAATTTACTTTGTCGCGTGGTGATGAACAAGGAACTCAAACGAAAGCATTCCTTCTTCGTACTTTGTAGATTTGGGCTATACCCTATACCAGGCATACCTGTATCGTTTGGAGTGAATGCATGGAAGGTTTGCCAGATGATTCACCAATATGTCAGATCATCTCAAATCCTTCATGCAATCTCAAATCATGGCCTAAGCTCGAGAGAGGCAATAATCAGTGTCCCAACAATGTGGAATGTTACGATGGCCGAAATTGGGCGACAAATGCCCAAGGATCTGGTGGCTAACACGAGCTAGCAAGCCGCGTGATTGGGGTTCACTGTCATCAAACCATCCGGTGGGAAGGCGAAGACTCACGTATACCTCGGTACAAATTTTACTTGATCACTGTTCGCCTCACGCAAAAGTTCCGAAATTGATACAGAACCATGCAGAACTAGAGGATCAACGACATTAAGTCCAGAAGCCTGCCTCACCTATGTCACACATGGACTATCCAATGAAAGGCGTGGGATGTGACAGCTCTTCGGATATCCAGGCAAAGTTCCGAACAGAAATTGTGAAGTAAAAATACGGGTGCTTCGCCTGTGCGGCGGATCTGCATTTTCGCGCTTGGACTCACCGCCATGAAAAGTTGGTTTCGTCGGGTGTCGGTCGTCGTTGGGATATTTGTTGGACTCACTCATAAAACAAGTGACCTCGTCCTTCCGAAAATTGCTCGGAACAATCCAAATCCACCATGAGCGAAAGTATCTTTGACACTTGCGCTGCGTCGATTGACTTTGCCACTAACACGGAGGATTTCATCCGATGTATCGCGGATGCAAGGACCAACACTACGTCGGTAAGGTGTCGGACATGGGTTCCAACATGTGTTGATTGAATATATTCTGCTGCTCGGTATTCTTCTAACAACATCTACAATTCAACGTGTTACTTTCAACAGGATATTTCCGCGACGGTTGATAGTTTAGCCACTGGAGTTAATTATTTCTGGTTGATTTATGCGGTAAGACTTGTGCAGAGCTAACAAAATAAGTGTCAAATGCTGTTGTCGAATTTTCTAAACGTTCCGTTACGTCTTGGTTCTTGATCGTTTTTAGGGTGCCCTCGTCTACTTTATGCAAACTGGATTTGCCATGCTCTGCGCTGGCAGTATTCGAGCCAAGAATGTCAAGAACGTCATTCTTTGGAACTTGCTCGACTCGGCCGGTGGTGGCCTTGCCTATTGGGCGGTTGGATTCGCCTTTTCCTATGGTGGTGACGATGATGGCCCAAAAACATTCCTCGGAAACACCAACTTTTTCCTCAGTGACCCAGATACAAACTTGAGTTTTTGGTTCTTTCAGTTCGCCTTTGCCTGTGCTCTTTCGTCCATTGTTGCTGG
Organism: Nitzschia palea; assembly: GCA_019593585.1. NCBI lineage: Eukaryota > Bacillariophyta > Bacillariophyceae > Bacillariales > Bacillariaceae > Nitzschia > Nitzschia palea. The sequence continues at coordinate 1,794 of SWEM01000672.1, read as the reverse complement.
AACGATTGCCGAACGAACAAAGATGGAAGCCTACTTGTTGTACTCGGTCTTTTTGGCAGGCTTCGTCTACCCTGTAGTTGCCCATGCCTTCTGGTCTACCAACGGATTCTTGTCCAACACGGCGACTGACCCTCTTTGGAATACTGGTATTATTGATCTTGCTGGATCTGGACCCGTCCACATGACGGGAGGAGTGGCAGCTCTTATGGGTGCTATTGTTCTAGGACCTCGTCGTGGCCGATTTTATGACGAAGATGGAAATCCTCTAGAAGAACCAAACGATTTCCCACCCCACTCGGTAACCCTTCAATTCCTTGGAACCTTTTGCCTGTGGTTTGGATGGTATGGTTTCAACCCCGGATCGTCGCTCATGATTTCCACTGCTGACTCTGGGTCCGTTGCCGCACGTGCCGCTGCCAACACTACTCTCTGTGCCTGTGCCGGAGCCGTATCAGCCATGTTTTTATCCACTCTTTATGATATTCGACGACACGGAATTGCCCAATGGTAGGTCTCATTGTCGTCGTCATCGTCGGAACTAGCCCATCGCTTTTCTCTTTATTAACCACTTGGACCATGACGTTTTTTGTTCTCAGGGATCTTGCTTACACAATGAACGGATGCTTGACTGGGCTTGTTGCTATTACAGCTCCGTGTGCCACCGTCGAGACTTGGGCTGCTGTGGTTATTGGAATGTTTGGTGGTTTGTTCTACCTAATCGCAAGTAAAACGCTAGTTCACTTCCGAATTGATGATGCCGTCGACGCTGTCCCTGTCCACATGGTTGGAGGAGCATGGGGGGTCATTGCTACAGGACTCTTCTCCAAGCCTGACCTCATGAACACTGCCTTTGGCATGGGAGACCATGCTGGTTGGTTTTACGAGTGGGGTGAAGGCAGCGGAGATTTTACACTTTTGGGAATTCAACTTATTGGCGTGTTGTTCATTTTTTCATGGACCTCGGTCGTCATGGGAACATACTTTTGGGTTTTGAACTATTTTGGATTGTTCCGCATCAGTGCTTTGGAAGAGGAAGTTGGTATGGATATCTCTCGCCACAAGGGAGCATGCTACACCATGGATGGACCTTCTCAAGAAAAAATTGAAGAGCTCAGCGCCAGCCGTCACAGCAAAAAGCTTGCTGTCCCAGCCGAAACATCGGAAAAGGAAGTTCCTGTTGAAGGAGCTGTGACTGAAGAGCGAGCTGACGCCTAAGTCACAACACCATTGATGTTTTTTCTTTTAATGAAAGTTTAGGATAATACACGTTTTTTGTATGCGTTTTGCTGATAGGAGTGTCGCATGACATATGGTCAACACATAATTTAGTGACTACAACTGGTTGGACGAACCACTGAGTTTGGTATTCGGACCTGTCTCAAGATCTTGAGGTAGCTGCAACTAAGCAAGTCGTTGCTGGCATGAATTATGTAGTTGCCAAATTCACTATCTGTAATATAAAAAAATTGTTCCCGGTAACCACTTTGATAGCAGAATGACCGTATATCCAGACAAATACGAACCACTCCCGTTCTTCAAAAGTCTAATTTTAACGGTCGTACCGTCCCCCATGGTCGACTGAGGCCGATTCTTCTCCGCGCGGCAATCGGGCATCGGGGTGACAAAATCCGATTTCCGTGCGCGTTTGTGCCAAAAATCGTTTCTTCCCCGTCTGAATTCGGGATTTCATCACCCCGATTCCCGAAATGAAAATTTCGCATCGGGAATTTGGCACCAAAATCCCGATGAGGTTTTTCCATTTCGGATATCGGGGAAGACGTAGACTTACGTACA
>SWEM01000671.1:0-15474 GCA_019593585.1 Nitzschia palea | reverse complement strand
GGGGACTCGAACCCCGGTATCCTGCGTGAAAGGCAAGTATGCTAACCACCTACATCATACCGGAAGGAGACAAGACTGCCTTGCTGAATTTCCAGTAAATTTTACATTCTTAAATTGTGCTAGATTTTGTCTTCCATTTCCTTCGAATCGTTCTCATTTGTGTACACTCGACACTCATTTTTAAAGTTAATCGCTTCCTGCCACTTCACATCGGAAATGTTGATAGAAGACTCACTGTCAAAAAGTCAAAACCCAACGAAAATATACGGAGTATACCTTTACACTGTTGCACTTGTGACTTGAATGAAAAACTGAAGACTTCAGAAATGTTTTTGACTTCTATTCACCGAAGCCATGCGCTCAGGGATTTTCACACACGCGAGTGCCATGATGCAGTATTGACGGCATAATTTCATCCAATGCTTGGAGAACAGCAACACAATGAACGAGCGAATCCAGGATATTGATTGCCGAACAAAGATGGATGTGATATCATCCCCCTGACATTCCGAAGCACTAGTGTTCATGCCAGGTGTATACATGTGAGTTTGGTCAATACCAGCCATGTACACAGCCAACCTATGATTATCAACATGCACTCAATCTACTTTGGCTTGTTCTTGTGACACGCTTCCATTTTCATCACTTATCAATGATTAGCCATTTCTTGAACGAAACAATGGCAAATGAGCTTTATATGTGTGGCCTGGGTTAACGGTAACGACTACGGTACCGTAGAAACATCCTCCAAGAAACATGCGCTGACTTTCCACCAACTTTGTCGTCACCTAGTTTGATCAGAAAAACAGTCTTGGTACGATTTTTCGATTTGTGTCACATCATCCGATGAATTTGTACATGAAGTCACATGTTGATGCTTGAAAACGCACCCTTCATCGTAGAAAGTGGCTCGGGTAATTCGCGGCTTTAAAACATGTCGCTCCTAATCTTTCGAAGTCCAGGCGTCAACAGAGGCAAAGACTGTTTTTTGGGCAGAGGTAACTCGCCCAAGCGGTCTTTTGAACTTCGACCTGGAAGGGGTAATTCTTTAGATTGGGACTTTCTCGGCGTCAACTGTTTGGGAGACTTGTCGCGAGTCGACGTTCTTGGCTTCTGTGGCGACTTGTCATGATTGGACCCACCAAGTATCATTGATAAACCTCCACTCAAAACTCTTCGCAGCGGCTTGATGGCACCCTCTTCCCGATCTGGCGACACGAGAGGTTTGGGGGATATACTCCGTCCTGACGAACGGGCTTTTGGATCTGAATTGCGTTTCGGTGAAATCGATCTGGATGATGCCCACTCTGCAAAATTCATACTTTTCTTTAACTTTCTCCGTGCCTTCTCGCCATCTTGCTTTTCGTACAATTCTTTTGGTAGCTTTACTTCTGACATGCGCCACTCGAATCGGTCCATATCATCGTGTAGTCCTAAATGCTGCAATTCCTTCAAATCGAAATCGTCGAATACTGCCATTGATGAAAAACTTTTATGATTTTGATCCTGTCGTAGTGCCTGCTTGGCAATTTTCTCATCATCGTTTCCTCGTTCCTGTGCCTGCTTGGCACTAGAGAATGCATGTTGCCTGTATAATTCGGCTATTTTTTGTTCATCCCGGATTTTCGACTTTCGCTGCCGTGCTTGTTCTTTCAAAACTGCATAAATAGCATTCACTCTGATATCCTTCACATGCTCGGAATCTCCATGCAGCTTGTGTTCCAATCCTCGAACGCATAAATCTGGATCGTCGTCCTGCGATCCAAACTCTCTTGCCATCTTAATTGCGCTGCGATTCTGAGATGATATTCTGGAAAAATCGCTAGGTAGATACCAGATACTTCGACATTCTGCAGAGGTCAACATTCCGCGCGCTGTTACCTCGATAACGGACTCTTCCAGATTGAATCGAATTTTGGACCGAGATTCGTGGCCCTCTGTTGTTGAACCATTAGTCGGCTCATTCTCGGCGTTGATATTCATTGGTAACGTGTTTCTGTCAGCTTGCTCCACTTTGATCTCGTTGGCCATGATTCTTGTTGCTTTTATTTTATATATTTCAGTAATCGGCGGACTACCGGTAGAGTTGGTGAGTGTCCTCAAAAAGATGAAAAACGCCACCGAACTGAGAGCCGGGCCCTCTCCGACAGAAGAATTCGAATGCCGGGGAGTGAAAAGTCACGCCAAGACAAAAAAATAAAAGGCCGTTATATATAGGTCAAAAAAGAAAAAAGGCATTTATATTATATATTGTGACATTCTTTTGTGCTTTTTTATCACTGCAGTGAACAATAGTGGCTCATAACCCAGAAACCTTCGTTTCCAACAATATGCTTCCACGTAGAAGTCAAACGTGCGGTGGGGTAACAAGGCGGGAACGTCTGTTTTCTGTCTGCCGACCGTTTTCGGTTCGCATACGACGGTAGGTGGAGCTGCTAGAAAACCCGAATTGGGTCTTCGCCGCCTGTCGCTGTGTCAGCACCGACCGATTTTTGGACAAATTTCTACATGATTCAGCGATTGGCTGTCATCGGTTGGCTATCGATCTGATCAATTTCCTTAGAAAGATCAAACGGTGATTACGCCGCTACCACTCAACTGTTACATCCATCAAAACAGTCCCAAACCCTTGCACAACCTTTACAAGGTGGCGGCATCGCCTTTTAACCACCATCTAATACCTCTGAAGCATTCAAAGCTTGACTTACTATGCAAATTATGAAATCGAACTTTGTCGATTCGTACCAGTGTCGCTTTGTTTGGCTTCGGCTCTTTTTAACAATCTTCATACTTTATGAGTCATCGGCAGTTTCAGTCAGTCGATCACTGCGATTAGCATTTGGGATATCTAGACGGAAGGGAGATATATTACAATCAGAACACAGGGACCAACGATCGTTGGCCGAAATCAATCGGTATCGAGGCGGCGACCAACAATCCAACTCAACAGCAGAACTGTCAACCCAAACATCACCGATTCGTGGAGGCGGAGCGTCACTAAAAACAGAAAAATTACCATCGGAAGAATTCAAATGGTCGAGACACTCGCTTGCTGATACGGACGGATTCATCGAGCCAATTTGTCGAGCGGATGACACAGGCTCACGCTTTTCTCTTTTTCCAATCGAGCATCCAGATTTGTGGAACATGTACAAGCAACATGTTGCATCATTTTGGACAGCTGATGAAATTGATCTTTCGGCAGACTTGACCGATTGGCATGAAAACTTGACTGAAACGAAAGGCATTTCATCTCCATGGTGTTGGCTTTTTTTCGCAGGAGCCGATGGGATTGTTGTGGAGAATTTGGCAGAGCGATTTTGTCGGGAGGTAACGGTACCCGAGGCTCGTTGTTTTTATGGCTTTCAAATGGCCATGGAAAGCATCCATCAAGAAACGTACTGTTTATTAATCGATACGTACATTTCCAAGCCAAAAGACCGCGAGCTTTTGTTTTCAGCGCATAGCAGTGTTCCAAGTGTGGAAAAGAAAGCGCGATGGGCCACCCGCTATATCGGTTCCAAGGCGTGCTTCGCGGAGCGTTTGGTAGCCTTTGCGGCAGTAGAAGGGATATTCTTCTCGGGAGCCTTTTGTGCCATATTTTGGCTCAAGAAACGTGGCCTGATGCCAGGTCTGACCTTTTCCAACGAACTTATAAGTCGAGATGAAGGCCTCCATTGCTCCTTTGCATGTCATTTATACTCGAAACTTGAAAGGAAACTATCGGAAGAACGAATCCATCAACTGATAGGGGACGCCGTCGAAGTGGAGAAGGGCTTTGTTTGCGATGCACTTCCTGTTAGTCTAATTGGAATGAACAAGTCGTTGATGTCCCAATACATCGAATTCGTCGCAGATCGCCTATTGAAAGATTTAGGCTATCGACCACTGTTTGGAAGCAAAAACCCATTTGATTGTACGTGAAACATTACGAGTAGAGGGATCATTGGAATTCTATCTGGACCATTTTCTGACTCTTGTTCCTGTTTTGTTGCCACGCATAGGGATGGACATGATTAGCCTGGAAGGAAAGACCAACTTTTTCGAAAAAGAGTCGCCGAATATCAGAAGAGTGGAGTCATGGCTTCGCTAGATCAGCATGTTTCGAAAAGCAAGACGCTGAACTTTGATGCGGATTTCTAGCTGAAGACTTTCGCCTGGCCATTCCCAAGCTACAGCACATTCGTTTAGAGTCTACAGCTTTGATTGTCAAACATTATCTGAGGGTTGAATCCATTCTCCACTTTCCACATTATCCTACAAACAGGATGGCATGGAGAGGACGGTTGAGAATTTGATGTCTCCTTTTCTGGTGACATCGAAAGATGTTTTGTTGGCAACATACTGTGTGTTGACACATGCGAGGAGTTGTTGTCAGCCAAACCGCTATATTATGTTCTACCGGTAGTAAAAGCAATATGACATAATCTAACTTGAACCGCATGTACAAGATCGCCATAGTTAGCTCGATCTAGGATTCAAGACCCTCAAACCCACTGTCGCCGCGTTGGTTAAGCTCTGCAGATGCAAGCATTCCTTCAGCCAACCTTTTCACTCACAAGACTCCTCATCCTGCACTCTACACTGTCACACGCCAAGTTTTGCAGAATAAGTTTCCTAGTTTTACTGATATGCTTCTAACGGTACGATTTTTGGAATCGGGCACGAGCACTGCGACCTCCATACTTCTTTGGTTCACAACGACGGGGATCACTGACCAAAAGAGTTCGGTCATATTCCATCAAAATCTTTCGAAGGTTGTTCTTGGATTCTTCGTCAACATACTTGGCATGGTAGGCAACGATTGACTTGGCAATCGCAGCACGGATGGCATAGATTTGTGCTGTGAGACCTCCTCCCTTGACTCGGATACGGATATCCAAACTCGAGAACTTGTCTTGGCCTACAATCAAGACGGGTTCGAAAACCTTCAAGCGAAGAACTTCAGGTTGAATGAGCTCAATTGGTTGCCCATTGACCTTGATCAACCCCCGCCCTTGCCTTGCCAAGGCAACAGCTGTTGCTGTCTTCTTCCTGAAAAACAAAAGAGCAACAAAACATTCCGTCAGAAAAACCATCGCTTGCATACATATATTTCATAATCATCGTTTGTACAAATGTTGTTCTTTGAATCATGTTGACTAGTTCTCCTAGGCATCCATTCGCATTACGAAGTCGATTACAAAGGCCAAACCACGGGCAGGGAGCCTCCAATAAAAATTCATTCCTTTCCAGCATCCATCCTAAACTACAACCGAACCGATACGATGTATTGATTGAAGAACTCACTTTCCAAATACCTGAACAGAGTTGACGGGTGCCATGGTTGCAGTCTGTTGTTATTATTGCTGCCAATACAGGGTGATACAACAAGACGATTCCTAGAGCGGAGCGAGCCACCATCGAGGTTGTCGAAAGACCCTTGGGGTGCGATGCGTGCGTCTGGCCGTTTGACCAATGTAGTAATCAGATAACCGATAAACGATTTGGAGTCAACGAAATCAAATATCCACAAGGAAAATAGGATTCCAAATTCCATACGAGTCATCCCGTTCAAATTCCTTCCACAACGACTGTCACTTTGTGATTCCAATCCAAACAAGGGATTGGAGAAATGAAATTGGTCAATATCGGGTGGACAATCGATCGGTAGTTTTCTCTCATGGCAAGTTGTCCCAACAACGCTGTCACAACTTCCGAGAACAACACCAAGAAGAAGAAGAATATCCGACATGTCGAAAAACGACGCATAGCAACGTGTGCCTTTGCCGATCGAATGGCTCGGGTATCCATTGACCATTATTTCCAGGTTGTACCTGAATCGGAACGGCCTCCACAAACTTGTTTGGCTACCATTGTTGTTCATGATCATGCCACGGATAATTTAAAGGTAATGGGGATGGGTGTAGGAACCAAGTTCTTATCGGAAGCCATTCTTCATGAGGAAGCAGAATGTTCTAAAGAATATGGCAAGCGAGTACGAGATTGTCACGCCGAAGTGTTGGCACGGAGAGCCTTTCGCAGACAGCTGACACTAGAAATCCTGAAATTGATGATCCCTGCTGGTTCTGGAATTGGTGAAATCGAAAGTGTGCTAGAACCAAGCCCATCCTCGAGCAACGACGGTATATCCAAGTATCGCCTTCGGCCTGGGATGACGATACACTTTTATTCGAGTTCTGCTCCATGTGGGAACGCGACACTGAAAAAGTTTGCCAAGATGACCAAAGAGCGATTTCGTGAAGATCTAAAACCTGATGAATGGCCGAAGGAACCTCACGAGCCAATTCACGGGTCTTCAATCCAACTTGGACAATTCTCACTTCTTCTCAAAAAAGACAAAAATGTCAATATCCATGATGATGCTAATCCCTTGTCGTTGTCTCAGGCATTGTTGTTGAAGGACAATCAGACCAACGGACCCAAAGGCAAGGTCTGGCCAGCCATGTTATCGGACGATTGGACTCCTCCAGGTACCACGACAGTTGCCATGACACACAAGGGATCGATACATACTTGTTCCGACAAAATTTGTCGATGGAATTATTTAGGATTGCAAGGCTCTCTTCTTTCCACCTTGTTGGAGGAACCACTATATCTCTCGACAATGACGGTTGGACGCAAGTTTACCTCGTGCATTTGTCGACGAGCCATTTGCTGCCGCTTGGAAGAATCCAAAACGACAAAGGAGCTCCTCCTCAATGATGCTTCACTTTCAACAACGAATGTTGATCTTTGGCAAGTTCGGCTAAATCATCCGGCTGTACTGGGGACAGCAGTTTACATGGACGAATCAGGTATAGTTGAAACGAGTTCTGATGTTCAAGGACAAGATGTCCGATTTCATTCGTCAAAATCCTGGTGTTGGTGGCCTTGGTTGGAACAAGAAAAAGTCGCGGGTCACGTGGAATGTATTGATGGTTCGTCTGGATATCTCTGGAACAACAATGTATCCGACGAGTTCAGCAATACACCATCCCTGGTGTCCACGTATTCGTTGCTTCATCTATATCTTCAAGCTCATCATCATCTTGAAAAGGGTCATAATAGTATACTTGAAGGCTTCCAGAACAACTTCTTCACACTGGCTAATTTATGTTCTTTAAAAAGACGTCTTTCTCCAAAATATGAAGCATCCAAGGATGAAATTCTGTCCAAGCATCGAATCTTTCGGCAATGGAAGCGTCGAGAGATTGATAATCTTCGGGAAGGAGCAGAAATCTAGCTTCTTGCCTTCATTGAGAAAGATGCATAGATGATAATCATCGCTTTGGAGGATAAGTATATAGTCCTCGTACAATAGTAATATCAAATTACAGGTAAACGGTATGGTAGTACAACTATACTACTTGTATTCTGACAAACAAGCGTCTGGCTGACGCTCACACACACAAAGCCCCAATCAAAAAGATCTCGGACCACAAAAGTGTGTCAAACGAGTCCACTCACTGGAAAGACTCAAAAGCCCAGCAAAACACGCTCATTCAGTGGTACCACCAGGAGCCAACGAACGATGGGAAAGTTTTCGATCGTCCTCTGCCGCTATCCCTTTCACTCATCTGGCACCCATTGGTCGCTATACGGAAACGAATTGCGAGCGCAGTCGATTGGCAAGACAAGACCATCCTCTGCTTATCTTGAACATTCGAATAATATCTGCATTGCACTTACCCTTCGAACATAACTGAAGGAACATGGCATCTGAGGAGTCATCGCATGCGTCCAGCAGTATCCCATCGGCAGCGGATACATCGATCGACGATAGTTTAGCTCAAATGGAAGAAGAACCACTACCATTTGATGTCGTCACAGACAGATCTTCGGAAGAAGGTGCGGAAGAAAAAGCCATGGCACTAAAGGACAAAGGCAATGAACAACTGTTGAAGGGGCACTACCTGGAAGCCATTGGTTTTTATTCGGACGCTTTGGAATACGCACCAACCAATGCCATTATTCTGTCGAATCGTGCCCATGCATACATCAAGGTTGAAAATTATGGTTTGGCAATCAATGATGCGACGGCGGCTATGGAGGCGGATCCCTCGTATGCCAAGGCATATTATCGTCGAGGATCCGCACAATATGCCTTGTCCCATTACAAGGACGCTCGAAAGGATTTTCGTAAAGTCTGTCAAATGAAACCCAAAGATCGTGATGCTCGGGCCAAGTTTCAAGCATGTGAGAAAGCTGTCAAGGAAGCTGCTTTTTTAAAGGCAATCGAGTCCGAGATGACAGCTCCCCTCAGCGCCTCATATGACCCCAATGCGATATCACTCTCTCCAGAAAGCTACGATGGACCGAATCCACTCCCACAAGGACCTACTGATGACTTTGAAGTTGAGGCTTCCATGTTTGAACCAGGAAATCTACCGCGTGAATTTGTATTGGTAAGATAATTCACCATTGTACCCATCGAAGACTCACCTGGGTGCTTGAAAACGAAAACTCACACTCGAAACTGCCCATGCCCCCACCACCACCCCTTTTCAGGCATCTATGGAACGTTTCAAAAATCAAAAGCTGATTCACAAACGCTATGTTGCCCGCCTTTTGCTATCCTGTTTGAAGTACTTTCAGACGCATCCAACCTTGACGGAAATTTCGATTCCGGAAGGTGCCCCGGATCACCTTCCCGACGTGGAGCCGAGAGTTACGGTTTGCGGAGATACGCATGGACAATACTATGATGTGTTGAATATCTTTGAGATGAATGGCATGCCATCTCATAAGAACCCATATCTGTTCAATGGTGACTTTGTGGATCGAGGCAGCTTTAGCGTGGAAGTGATCTTGACCTACCTAATGTGGAAGATTTCGGACCCATCATGTATCTATTTGACGCGTGGAAACCATGAAACAAAGAACATGAACAAGATCTATGGTTTTGAAGGTGAAGTCAAGGCCAAGTATGATGACAAGATCTTTGAGTTATTCCTCGAAGTATTCTGCTACTTGCCTCTTGCAGCGGTCATTGAAAACAAAGTCTTTGTCACTCATGGTGGCTTGCCAGTGACAGAGGGTGTCACTCTGGATGATATCCGAAAGATCAAACGTGGAACTGAACCACCCGAGTCTGGTTTGATGAGTGACTTGCTATGGTCGGATCCGCAACCTTTCCCCGGCAAGTCCCCTTCGAAACGTGGCATTGGTTTCTCCTTTGGACCAGATATCACTGCTAGGTTCTTGGAACACAATAATCTTTCACTCCTTGTCCGATCGCACGAAGTCAAGGAAGAAGGTTACTTGGTGGAACATGGTGGCAAGACAATCACAATCTTTAGCGCGCCAAACTATTGTGATTCCATGGGCAACAAGGGAGCCTTTATTCATTTTGACAAAACCTTGCAGCCAAAATTCACCCAATACGACGCAGTTCCTCATCCTGATGTGAAGCCCATGGCTTATTCAGCTGGCATGGGCAGCATGTTTGGTCTATAGAACATACCAACATAAAAAAGGGAAAATGAAAAAGTTATTTTCAGAGCGTTGTTTCGTCCCTTCCCTGTACGTCACTTTGATTACGAAAACGGATTGGAAGTATCATTTTCTATAGACTTTTAGTTCTTCCTTTGTGTATAATTCCTGATCAAGTCAAAACCAAGAAGGAAGATTGATCACTTTTTCAGATCACAGGGCCCATGCCACTTTTAAAACGGAGCGGGGAAAGATGGCGAGCAGCTGGAAATGGCATGTCCCAGATCACGGGGCCAAGTGACAAGCTTTTCAAGAAAATTTTGAATCGCCTTGATGAAACCGAAGCATGCTTCAAAAGGCTGCGAGAAGGAAAATGAAAAGAGGCTGTGAGTGAGTTGCCAAGCAGCAATTGGTACAAGGCGTCACCATCTCACCGGCAATACCTACCTGAAGAAGGATCCAGATTCCAGCAGCAAAGCCAGCAATGGGCCATGCAATAAAGATCAAAAGGACAAGCCACAAGAGGGCAAAAATAGGGTTCTTCGACATGGTTCTTTTATGAATGCGAAAGTGGTCAACCCTGGATATATGATACGACGGTGAATAGAGGTGACTTTCACTGTCAAACACTCTTGTCCCGCAAGGTTGTTTCGTTCTTGGAATTACGGATCTTTGGCTTTTTGAATGGCACGCAATATGTGTTTTGAACACTCCCCGGCATTAATTGCATTGTGCTCCATTTCAAATCGCGATACGTATTTATGATTGATCATATTCATTGTCTAATTATATGATGACATGCTGCCTCGACGCGCGCCATCATTCGGTCTTGTTGTGACGTCACAACGACTGGGTATGGTAGGCCGGTACAAGTACCTGGTATGTGATCAAATGGTGCAGTACCTGGTAATCCTTGGCATCAAGTTTTGGGCCACAAGTGATGGCGCCACAGTGATCGACAAGGCAGCGGCATCACACTTGACAGTGCAAAGAATTCTGGTATTTCGAATCCCAACCACAATACCATCCAGACGAGATGACTGCAATCAATCCTTCCGAAGTGCTCCCAAGAGATGAAACTGGTTCTTGTTTGCATCTCAAGTTGAAACGTTTTCAGTCTATAAATGATTTGAGTATGAAATTTGCCCAAAAGACTTGGCGCGAGCATCCTCAGGATGTTGAAATCGATTTCGCACCGTCGAATCGATCCAAATGTCGTCAATGTCATGCATCGATACCTAAAGGAGAGTTACGAGTCCGACTATGGCTACAGTGTCATAAAGGTTGCAAGAATAGTGCCTACTTTCATGGCAAGGATTGTATTTGGGAATACCCCGAAACGACCAAAATCGAACATATCAAGGAATTTTTTGGACTTGAGGATTTAGAGAAAAACGAACAAGCATATGTGGGAGAAAAATTTGACGAGCTGAAAGGAAAAGAAAAGAAGAAAGCCAGAAAGGCAGACCAGGTTTCCTCGAGTGACAAGACCACCAAGTCCAGCTCGAAAAAAGCCAAGAAATAAAATGCCAATCTACGTGTTCCAATCAAGCAAAGGTCAAGGAAGCTAGATAAAGCTTTAGAATGACGACACGCCCATAACAGCCCAGTGCCAGGGAAGCTAGGAACAAAGTGAACAAGATAGCCCTGGTTCTGCATAGAAGCCATCTGTCAACAATAAGTGTGTCATAATAATCCAAAGTGATGTAACAGGTACTTGCAAAATGGCGCATGTTACTATAAAAATAACCATAAAAACTATTTTCCACTGTTTATTTATCCTTTTTTGATTCTGGTGCCCCTTGGTTTCCTGCACCTGCGACAACAACATCAACATCGTCATCCGGAATCAACCCAAAGTCCCCTTGTTCTGCAACAAGTTCAAAGGCAGGGTTTTTTTTAGGACGCGGCACAAGAACGAGAACGAGTCCCAAGACAATGGCAATCACGACCAATAGACTGTAAGGGAAATTGTCAAGGAATAAGTCCTCGATCTCAGCGAGAACGGCATTCTTCTTCTTCGGTTTGGTAACTTTTTGTTGTTCAAGTTCTCCAGATTCCACTGCCGTCATGAAATCCACAATGTTTTTGTAGGTAATATTTTGGTAAAAGGTTTTGGCAGGCATGTCAATGACGATCAATTGGGGGTTATCTTCGGACAGTACGTTGAACTGCAAAAGGAATTTGGCCCATTTTCCTCCATCCATGATGCCGTAATAATACTTCTCGGCATCTTTGGGACTTAGAGCGGCAGCATACGAGAGCATGTGATCCTTGACTGCCTTCTTTTGTGCCTCATTCGAAAAGTCAACCACGCTGACTGCCAAGGGACGTCCACTCTTGCTAATTTTACCAAAGTTGTTGCTTCCGAATTCTACGACCAATGGAACATTGTTGGCATGGACCCATGCTCCCAAAGATTCTGTGGTGATGGAGGCAATATCCGTATCGTCGTCTTGATAAGATCTTGGATGAAGATTGGGTTCAATCTTGTGAACAAAGGGATAAGTTCGTTCATCCTGTGCGAGCCAAACAAAATGGGAGCTGGCTCTGTTCTGACGAGCGACTTGATTGAAAATTTGTTGGAGTGGAGTTTCTGCTTCAGCCGATTCTGACGCATTTGGATCATATCCCAAAAAGGCCAATCCTTCTGGAAGTCCTTTGACAAAGGCCATGGCTTCTTCATAGGATTGTACCTTGTGAACCGCAGGACCACTGATCTTGTTGGCAAAAGTAATGAGGGAATCCGCGTCTCGTCCACCGGGATAATCTCTAACTTCTCCATCGATACTGTACATGAGTGTAGGAAACCCACGGATTTTGAATTCCGAACACAAGGGCTTGTGGACGGTACAATCAATTTTCCCAATGGCCAGTTTCCCTTCCACCTGGGGAGCTACCTGATCCAACACTGGAGCCATCTTTTTGCAATGTCCACACCTTGTTTTGGCATGTTAATGACAAAAAATAAATAGGATGAGTTTATCCATAATAAAAGAACAATAGATGTACTTGTAGCGGCATGTTTTGTCGTCCAATCTTTTGTCGTCCCAGACTCACCATGGTGCATAAAATTTCAAGAACCAAATGGGATTGGCTGGATCTTTGATGGCCGTTTGGAAGGTACTATGGTCAAGGTTGACTACCGCCTTGTGTGGTGTACCAGTCTGATATTCGGCATCCACCTGGGTAGCGAGAGCCGCCAACAAGCAGAAAACAAGCAATCTCATCGTCACAATCACGTTTCGCATCATTGACAATACCAAAGTCACTTCTGTTGTCGTGCAGGTTCTGCACGTTTCGAGAAGGTGTCGTCTGTCCTTGGTAGTCACACAAATGCTGCGAACTGTTTTATAACGTTAATTGTGTTTTTGATTCCATGGGTGTCTCGGCCGGCGTGCACTCAAGGACGATTTTTGAACGGTACCAGGTACAGTACGAGTATGGTAGGTCCCTGGTACAAGGTATCTACGGTGTAAGTTGGCTGGGACAGGAGTACCGGTACTTGTAGCGTTGATGGAGATAAGGGCATCCTCTGTTTGCTGCCTACCGTAAACTCACTGGATTGGTCGACCTTACAAGTTACCTCTGGGTCTTTCTTCCTTGCTTTAAAAGTGATCAATAAAATCGATTGCTTGATTCCTGTCAACTTGTTGCTTTTTCGAGAGTTTGGCTAGTCAAAAATGGGAGCTCCTCTACCTTCCAGTGTTGTTCCGCAACGTGCCATTCCCAACCTGAGTTTGGAAGAAACGTACACGTCCTTGATTCAAGAATATTTGCAAGTCATGTGTCTGGACAATGCCACGTTTCTCGCGGAGCGCTTGGCGGCATCGTCCAAAAGCACCAATGCACTGTATTTACTCGCCGTGTGTCATTATCGATCAGGAGCACCCCGCCGCGCATTGATGGTACTGGAAGATGTCAAGGCTCCCGATGCTTCCACAGAATATCTGACTGCCAAGTGTTGCTTGGAATTGGAGTATTATGGACGAGCGGAAGAGGCATTGTTACAGCGACCAAGAATGGAATTTCAAGCGACGAACATGGGAGGAGCAATGGACGATTGGATTCTTGAAACATCACCTTGTCCCGTTGCCAATGGAGCGGCGGGATTGTACTTGTTGGGAAATATTTGTCGTAAATCAAGTCGCAAACAGCGGGCCATGAAGTATTATCGCATGTCGCTTCAGGTAGGTTGCACAAAAATACTGTTTATAACGGGAATGGCTGCGTCATTGGATGTATTGTTTTTCGTTGTTTGCTCACACTCACGTTACCTTCGACCGATAGTTGGACCCCCTCATGTGGGCCAGTTATCAAGCACTTTGCGAACTAGGTGCCACTGACATTGATCCTACTTCTTTTTTTGGCGTTCGTCCGGCGGAACTAGATATTGTCCAAGAGCAGCTCCAGAAACCCCAGACCATGCCATTGAAAGAAAAGCCCATCTTGTCGCCAAGTCTCCACTTTTCACAACCTTCTCTGATGGAGACCCACATGAAACCATTGCAACCCATGGACTTGGGAACACCGTCCAGCATAGGATCTATCCCCAAGACGTCTCTTTTTCAGACAGCTCACAAACAAAAGGTCACTCCGAACCAATTGCAATTTGACACCCCAAACTTGACTCCCATTCCTCACCATCAGGACGCTTCATTTGTGGGTCCACATTCATCATTTGTCGACTCTCATAATCCGAACACAGTGCGGAGAGCTAAGCATGTCGCAGCGCGGATGTATTACCAACCTTCGCCCGAAACCCCCGAGTGGGAAAACCGATCGTCATCGCGATTTCTACGGGGACGATCGGCCTTGTTCACTGATTCAGATACATTCTCAGAAACACCTCTACGAAGAGGAGGTCGACCCTCGGAAGTTTCGACAGCACGAAGACCGCGCACACTTTTTCACTCGGAGAATAAAACCAACAACACCAAGTTGGATGAGGAAGATGAAATTGTTTTGAATCGGTCATCTCGCAGTGTTGAAGATGATTCACATCCAGAGGATGAACGAGACTCCAAATCTTTGGAATCTCCCATTTTTGAAAAGGAAGACCAAAAAATGATTTTGGCAAAAGAGGAGGAGGCTATACTAGATCGCCATGATTCCGTTCAGCAGATACTCGAATTACTTTGCATGTTAGGCGCAGGCTACTGGAAGTTATGCCAGTACCGCTGTCGTGAGGCACTTCACCTCTTCCAACTACTCCCGAACGTACAACATAACACTGGTTGGGTATTGCATCAGGAAGGACGGGCCTACTTTGAAATGGCCGATTATCAAAATGCGCAGCGATGTCTTGAACTCATGCAACGAGTCGAACCTCATCGAATGAAAGGCCTGGAACTGCTTTCAACTGTCCTATGGCAACTAAAGAAGGAAGTCGAGATTGCCCATTTGGCGCAGAAGGTTGTGGACTTTGATCGACTTTCCCCAGAGGCCTGGTGCGTCGTTGGAAACTGCTTTTCGCTTCAAAAGGAACACGAAACGGCCCTGGTTTTCTTTAGCCGATCGCTTCAGTTAGACCCATCGTTCACGTATGTCCATACTTTGTCAGGATATGAATACATGGCCAATGAAGACTTTGACAAGGCGGTTGCATGTTTCCGAAGTGCCATTCGAGTCGATGAAAGGCATTACAATGCTTGGTACGGCATTGGAGCCATTTATCATCGACAAGAGAAGTATGATCTCGCGGAATATCATTTTCACCGAGCCGTGTCCATTAATCCCCAAAGCTCTGTCTTGCGATGTAACTTGGGAATGTCGCAGTACTCCAATGGCAAGCCGCTTCAGGCTCTGGACACTTTGGCGGAAGCCTTTCGCCTTGAGCCCCATAACCCTCAAGCCCGCTTCCAACGTGCCACGATTTATGTATCTCTCAATCGCCCCGAGGAAGCATTGAAGGAACTTGAGAAAGTAAGGGACGCCGCACCAAGGGAGGCAACAGTTCATTTTGCCATGGGCAAAGTGCTCAAACGATTGGGCCGTCCCGAGCAAGCAATGAGGTGCTTCTTGACAGCTCTGGATCTTGACCCGAAGGACAACCAACTT
>SWEM01000670.1:0-15622 GCA_019593585.1 Nitzschia palea | reverse complement strand
CGCCTCGTCAAAATAAACTCTTTTGCTCTGCCGAAGGATTGTTTTGTGGCATGGTGTGAGTTTGATTTTTCAACGAGCCAAATCTTGTCTCCGCCTTGGATCACTCCAGGTCTTGCCACTGACACCGTTTGGAGAAGTAATAGTACTCTTTCGAAACGTTTTTTTGTTTTGGTAGTCAACTGGTTGCTTGTATTCCGAGACAAGGAAACTATAGTACCACAGTAGTAC
Source organism: Nitzschia palea (assembly GCA_019593585.1). NCBI lineage: Eukaryota > Bacillariophyta > Bacillariophyceae > Bacillariales > Bacillariaceae > Nitzschia > Nitzschia palea. The sequence continues at coordinate 15,394 of SWEM01000670.1, read as the reverse complement.
TCTACCATATAGCACATGTTACCGTTCGTGTCACAAAAGTACCTACCGGTAATGCGGTTGGATGATTGGGACAAGTAACAGTGTCATCGGTTAATCTAGATGGTAAAACTTGACTGGGAAAACTTTGGTCCAGTGTACTAAAGCACTTAAATGTCAAGTTGACTGACCTTGGAGTGGAGTGAACGACAACTATGAGATTCTGGTGGACGAACCATGTAGCTAGGTAAATATGGAAGTGGAGTTGTTGGCAAAACGAGACTATATATTCTATGGGTACATGTACTGGTACTGTACTGTACAGTTGATGATGATATAGATCATAGATCAGAGAAGTCCACGAATGGGAACCAATGACGTGGAAGAGTGTGGTCGAAAGTATCATGTGTCGTGACAGGCCGGTGACTGACAGCACTTTCCGTGGACGTTTGTACGACGTCCTGGATACATGTGGAAATGCTCAAAATAGGCCTACTTACGGGACTTGCGCACCCGTCATCCCATCACGCTCGAGCACATTGGTCGATAGACCCGTTGTGCGATTTCTTTTGGAACCCAATTAGCTATTTTTGTTATTATTAGCAGCCAGTCGACTTGTTTCCTTGGCAGTAGCACGACGCACGACCTTTTTGGCAAGAATTGGCCATGGCCATGAGAATACATTCGCATTGCTCCTTTGTCCTGTACAAGTATCAAGGTGTTAGAGCCTTCTCTGTCACAGCCACCATGACATCGAGTCCGAGTCTCGCTCGCCTCATGTTGCTCTCATGGTTCTGGTTGTTGGCAACACTGATGGTTCCAGCACAAGGCTCCACGGTGTACTCGCTATACGACATTCCGCCTTTTGCAGTGACATTTCAAACACAACCCACTGATGCCTTGACGGCGGCATTGCGGCAACTACCGAGCGGTGAGACTTTGGTGAGCGAGACAAATGGCAAATCGAGCGGGCTGAGTTTTCCCCTTCGTACCGTCACACAAACGTTTCTGTACGAAGAATTCAATTCCAAAATCGTCTCATTGGAGAACCAAGCCAACGCAATGGACCCAGCACAACAGTACGAATGGTTTCCCATATATGCGCACTTAGTGGGTGTTGATCTGACTGTAAAAATGTATTTTGTCGAAGGTGGTGCCTTCCAGAACGATAGTCGTGGGTTGATGACTCAGGTAACGTTGCGAGCCGAGTGCAACGGTCTCTTGGCCTTTCAGGAATCGCAGGCTCCGGCGCCATCCAATGACCAAGTCTCTCAAATGTTTGGTGACTGGATGGACCTCATTTTCAGCCAGCATAGAGATGGGTATCTGCGGGTTCTCGTGCAGTCAGACTACGACCTGTTGCGCCAGATTGCCGCTCTAGACATCTCTACCGATATTGGCGCTGCCTCGGGTTCGTCCGGCTCTTCTACACCGACATCGTGGTCAGACCGCACACAAAAGGTGCTCTTCACCATGCTCATTCTTTTGGCCGTTGCAGGCGTCGCCTACTCTACCCTCGTAGTGCGCCAGACACTCAAAAAGAGACGACTCCAAACCCAAAGGGACGTCAGCACACTTTACGAAGAGGAGGAGGAATACGACTTTTCTCTTGACCGACCAGCGCCAGTCAACAACAATATGCGTTCCGCAAGTATGGATGCAGTACGCCATGGACCAGATGTCTTTCATCGATCGTCGTATTCGGGAGCCATGTCCGTCCTCGAACACACTGATAAGTATCTTTCCAAACATCGTCCGGATCTATATCAGGCGGAACCTTCCAATAACTTTTCGCTGTTAGGGAGAGAGTATACAATACCCTCCAATCCTTTCGAGCTCATCTATAATGCCTTTTCCGAACCAAGGGACTTTGTCATTTCGCCGCAGGGTGCTTTCTCCGCGCCACGAAGAATGCCGCCTCCACGTTCGGAAAATATCGCTGCCATGCGCCCCCTTGACGAAGTCGAAGAAGATGAACTGCATCTGCAACAAGAAGAACAGCCTTGGACATCACAGACAATGGGATATCGCCCTATTTCCTCCATCTGGAGAAATTTCACTAATATGTGGGACTACGATTCGATGAGACCTCGCGCGGATGAGGATGGAATCGTCAACCGTACACCCCAACAATCCCTTGACATGGAACTGCAAATTGTCAATTTCGGTGATATGGATGAAAGTGACTACGATTTTGCATTCAAGGACTTTCCTAGGCGTGATGGTACACCTTGCCTGATTTTCGATGATGGTAAGCAATTGACTTCAAGGCAACGAGAAATATTCGAAATCGGATCTCCAACCAAGAATGATGAAATGAATACCGGTAATGTACTATCAGACGAGGAGTTCCAACGGATGCTAGCACAGCAGGGGAACGCAAGTCCGAACGAATCCATGATTGAAACGTCCTTTCTCAGCGAACAAGACTCGACCTACACGGATTTCAAAGAAAAGCTGGCACGATTGATGCTACAAAAACATCGTCAATATGAAAAAAAGGCGATTGTCGAAAAACATCAAGAGAGACGTGCCAAGGAACGAAAGAGTGTGCGAGAAATCGAAAAACAGGAAAAACACAAGGCCATGGAACGACAAATTGATGACCTTGAAGTGGCCTTTACCAACAACAAACTCGTTAAAGATCAACTCAAATATTCACCCAAACCGGCGGCACGATGGTCCACCTCCCCTAATCCGTATGTTGCTGCACAACGTTACTCCCCGAAACCTACAACACAGCAATCCCCATTTCGACACTCGACCTACTCGCCGTACCGCAACGGCAACACTACTACTGCTGGAGCTTCACCTTTTCGAACCTCGCAACCTTCACCAAACATGGCAACTCGGTCATCCCCTACACCTGGTATTGACTACAAACATAGTTTCGATCGAGAGGGTGTACGATACAGACCAAGTAGTGATAGTCCTTTTCCAGACGACCAAGGACATGCCAGCATGCCTTCGATGGGATGGGACGACTCGAAACCTTTTCGCATGCGACCAAGAACTTCACATCCTCTTCATGCCACGACGGGACCCACCGGTGACTTGTACATGGACTCGTTCGCTCCTACAACTCACTCGCATCAACGCGGTAGTTCCATGGACCACAACACTCTAGACCAGTTGAGTATGCCACCGATGACGATCAATGGTAACAACAATCCAAAATACCCATCTCCCAATGCGGTGAACGATGACATATTTGCACCCACCAGTATTTCACGACGAAAGACTACTGCCGGAACTACCGTTCCAAAAGCGGAACACCGTCGAGTCAACAGCCTGGACCACAAATTAGGATTCGATCGACCAGTTCCGCAGCAACGACGCAAGTCCAAAATGAACAATAATAAGAACGCTTCCACACCCACTCGAGACCATTCCCTTCCACGATCTCTAACACCAAATCAAAGGTCGTCCGGACTGGCCAGACGAGAATCCTCATTATCTGGAACCGATAATCATAGTTCGGCCTCCTCCCTGTCATCGACCAATCGAAGCAGCACTATTCCGCGATCGAGTAGCTTCAACAATCGAGGAGGAGAGGACAAGATCTTTACCCATGGATTTGCATCACAATCAAGATTCGTGTAATCAATGTAGAGGTGGAAGGTGACCAACAAGAAATACCATCCAACAAACCACGTTTTCTAATAGTAGGATCCTGCAGCCTTATTCTACGATGATATGATATATGATATAATAAACATAAAATCTATAGTCTCTCGAGTCTTTGATGATGCAGAGAGGTTTCAAACGACAGACGCCCATACAAATAGTACAAGAGTAGTCGTTAATTTTGCCTTGGACACAGCGGTATGAATGCTACTGGCTCCTACTGGGAGGACGGTGTGGTGTATAGTGTAGTTCTAGCTCAGGTTTCGGGTACTTTTAAATAGTACCAGGTACTAACGTTGGTACAAGTACAAGAGTACCTGGTACGGTAGTCGTCAGTAGGATACACCGGTATGAATGCTAATGGCTACCGCTGGGAGGACGGTCCGACTATGTTTACCGGTACTGTACGACATATTACATTGCAGCCGGTAATGCTTCACCGAATGTACGTAACACGCAAACGCGGTATTCCAACTCTATATATGGACCAGCGTTGCAGAACTGCACCAGTAGATGTCACCAGTTAACCAGTAGCAGTCTCAGCACTGTCACTTGTGAGAACTCCATTTAATTCAACTTCTTGGAAAACATCGCTTTTTGGGCAACTAGGTGACAATCTACCTTCCACGCTAATTTCCATGGGCCCAAATGAACCTTTTCGCTTCCTGCAGGTTCGGTTATATGTAAAAGAGAAGCTTGTTATAACACCTGAAGTGAAGGAAGGGCCAATAACATCTAGTGTTCGGGAATTCATATTGCCATATTTCTTAATATATCGAAAGACTATTCCCTCACGGGTACCGATTTAACCGGAGTTGCCGTGAGAATTGATCTTAAATAAAAGGGGTCATGCGCGTTCTCGGTGGCGGAAAGGAGAACCATCAATTCTACTATCCATCGTGGCACGACATACTCCTACTTAATGGGGGCTTTTCTGACACTTCGGACTTATAGACTTGCTACGTCTTCTGCGCTTTCGTCTCGGAAAATGTCCGTGGATGCCGCGCAACTGTCCTTGCAAAATCGGGAAATTTTTCAACTACTGCCTGTGCAAGCTCACAAAATTTCACAATTAGTTTGCGGTTAGACGCAAGGTAGCCCTTCTATTACATCATCAGGGCTTTCTTCACACACAACAATCCCATTACCTTACGCTGCCTTCCATGCAATGAGGAACTCTCTTCTTGTTCACCTTAACAACGCCGCCATTGATTATCTAAATATTGGTAACATTAATGAAGCGCAAAATGTTCTTTGTCGAGCCTTCAATGCATCCATCCGACACTCGCATCAACGTCACAACCTCGAGGTATCCAACCAAGATATGAGCTTGGAATATGTGCTTCAAGACTGCTGCCAACCACTTCATCGACGCGTTCGAGGATGTGAGAACAGTGTTTCCAGCGAGCTCTATCGCTTCCTTTCACTCAACTTTATCAGGATCGAGACGTCTCACCTCAGTGATGAAAATGTCGACCTTTTCTGCAGCTGTGCACTTTCCTGGGCAATTGGATACAAGTGAGTAATAGTACTTGCTTTTCATCTGTGGGTCTTGTCATGAAACAACTACTTGAGAACAAGGTACTCACAACTCTCTCTTCTTCATCTCCCCTCGTTCCACCACACTTCTATCAGCCTATCCGTGGTGTATTCCTTGGTTGGACTCTTGCGGGGAATTAAAGCTGGTGGTGAATCTTTCTTGAAAAGGGCAAGCAGAATTTTGATGCCCATCCGGAGACAGATATTGCTTCAACATTCGACGTCCACGTTTTGGTTGAGTGTCAAACTTTGCGTTTTGAACAACAGCATTTGCATTCTTAGAGAAATCGGAAGTAATGATTTATCGCTGGTGCTGCTAACCATGGAAGAACTGTTGGACAAGTCTCGGGCCCACTTGAGACCTTTGGACGTGAAGAATTTTTATCTTTCCATACAGTTTATGAATGTTGGCAACTCGTTTGCGGCTGCAGCGTAGCGAATCGTGTGCTCTGTGGTGTTTCTGGTTTTTCTCCTCATTACTTGCACCTTCCGTCGACATTTTGAATGATTCTTGATTTTGCACCGCCCAGAAAGGCATGTAGTCGCAATGACTACAATCTCCTGATGGGCGTTTTTTCTTGTACTTGCTTGAATCATTGATGAAAAGATGCGCACACATGCACGGCAACAAAACCGTGCTAACTGTAAGCGCGAAAGTTGACATGTTGCACCCGTGACATCTCTTGGGCTCATCAAGACTAACTTGGTTAGAGGTCCACTGGCGTCGTCTCTTGGCGAACGCAGTTACTGAAATGTTCGGGAGATCAAGGTTGAGAAGCTACAATTTCTCATCCTGCTATCACGAAAACACATTAAAATAAATCTGTCAGGACGACGATATTCTTTATCAAAAGTTATAACGAAACGCTGATGAACGATAAGCTGCCGGAACTACCGGATTATTCGGTCATCACTTTCCACTTTGTTTTCATGATTGAGCGTCATTTACGTACATAATTATCCCCTTCGCTGACACAACTGAAAATCCCCCGCTATGACCGCACTACTTGAATAGTTCCCCATGTATGCTAGAATTGTCTTCATATCAATAGACGACTGACATGTATAGTAGACATGTTGTTGCAAGTCCATGTCGAGTCGTTGTGTGCTAGTCTGACGTACAGCATTGATTAGCCTACCCAAAGCATCGGGTGATGGTGCCGGAACGACTAAGAAGGCTTCCAATCCAGGTTCAATCATGTTGATAGGCTCAAAAAGGTGCTTCAAAGCCAGAAAAGACTGAGCCACGAAAGAAAAGTATTGGTAACCATTCAAATCCGATGCTGGGATTGGGAGAGGCCACGCGGTAGTCGTTGTCAGGACATTCATTCCCGTTGGGGATAGACGCCCCCCGATGCACTTGTTATCGTTCCCGTGTCCGAGTGGTGGTCTGACGACACTGACACGGGCATTGAGTTGCTTCTATCGTCGGGAAACTTGATTCTATGATTTTGCAATGACTCTTGATGTAATGAATCCAAGAGAGCTTGTTCGTCGGTAGACGCCTCAGTCAATGAAGAATCTGACATTCGCCAAAGCATGTCAAGATCGTCATATGGCATGCATCCTTTACGAACCTTAAAGACTAGCTTGATAGGGTCTGGTGCTGGATCTTTGAGTACAGGAAGAGGACTCAACACTCTTGTAATGAACAGGACTGCCTGCATGTTGCCAACGGCATAAACGCAAAATTCAGAACAAATGCTGTCACATTTCCTAAGGCGGTCTTCGTTGGAATCGTTAGCTTTGGTCCGTTTAGTTGGAAAGTCTGCCATCTTGACACAGAGTAACTTTGACTTTGACATTAACAGAATTCCTTTATTGAGAAGGTAGAGCCACTGACTTGACTTGACTGTTGCGGTGAGCTTAAATTGATAGTGTTCAAGATTCAACAGCTTGAAAAGAGTCTTCGAGGTAGAGCTGGGTAACAAGTCGTGGTAATTGATAAGGGATGTGAGTCGAATGTCCAATCCCAATTCTTTGGCGAACTTATGAAAGTCATCAAACATGATCATTTCATTATCGATCCACGCAGATCCTGCCGTTAGCACCTCGATGAGTCTCCGAACATTCGAAGCCGTCCAATTTTCCTTGTTGATGACGGGACCTTTGCCTTCATCGAAGGCTTCAAGAACCAGATTTCGCAATGCAGGACATCGTTTCAGCATGTGTTTTCCTTGAGATGCCGTGACAAACACCGTCTCGCCGGCATTGCATTGTACAATGAATTCATGACACTGAGCAATGGACAAATCGTCGTCATCATCATCGGATGACGTTTCTTCAACTGCCATGTTCCTCCTAAACAATGATCCCTTGGATTTCGCTTTGGATGTGATAGAAATAGTATCGTGGTCGTAAGTCTTCACATGATTCCGTCTACCGACGAGCGAGAATGTAGAGAGCATGGAGCTCACCACCGACCCAGCGTCCGAGTCGACCATGGCCATGTTGGATACCGTCATCCTTTCTTTACTCTACTAGTGAAAAGGGTGGTGACTGCAAAGGCCGTCAATCTGAGGAACTTGAAATCAGAAAATTAATCTGGCCGGAAAACAACTTGGCGATCGAAGACGGTTTCCTTTGGTATAGAGAGCTTGTCAAATTCGGCAATCATAATGTTTGGTAGGTCAGTCCTTTGAATTTTCTTTCATGGACTAAAATTCCCTGATTCCATCGACATTGTATAGAGGCAATTTTGGGAACTGGGTCAAACGGGACACACCGGCCCATCCGATAAATAACGGCAACATGGCACGATTCGGGATTTAAAGGGGGCGCAATACGACCCAAAAAATGAGTCGGTTGAGTGTTGGGGGTTAGCAACACCAAGGATTGGGTCGTCCAAAAAGAATACCTCTTGACCCGACAATGGTGTTTCGATCAGATACTAGAAAAATGTTTCTCCCGCAACGGTTTGCATGGATTGTTCTTGGCTTGTTAACGGCACTTGTCAATGGACAAATACCAGAGCTATACAATTTGGCATCATTTTCGTTTGTTTTGGATGTGGACAAATCCGACAATGGCTTTATAGAATTTCAAGATCGACTGTCTATTGTGGTTCAACAGCATCTGGTCGATTTCTTCAAAAACAAAGTAGAAGATTCCTCTTCTGGAGACAGGCAGATCCAAGATGTGAATCTTTCGAGTACATATGTATGGAAAGAAGTTTCCCACACCACTGACACCATGATGCACAGCACGTATGAAGTTCAAAGTACATATGACCTCGCGATTGAAGTAAATTACATGGAATCGGATGCCAAGAATCCTCGCATTTCGCAATCCATCATGAACCTCCACTTGATCGAGGCTTTTCAAGGCGACAACTACTGGCAACTAGTCCATTTATTCTTGATGGACGACGTTTTGGATGAAATCACTGGGGTTCAGATTACAGTAATGGCAGATGGCTTTATTCTTTACAACGCTCAAGAACATGCTGCCCTTGATGATTACCAAACAAATGGAGAATGGACCCCTGCGATGACTGTCGGAGTGATTATTGCAAGTCTCCTGGTGTTTGGCTTGGCTATAATGTGGTCATATATTTGCTGCTTTATTCGAGACGGTCCGTTGATTCAATTTGGAAAAGGTAGGCGCAAGAGTTACTTTGAGAAACCTGACTCGGCTACCGATGACATGAATTCCACGTCTAGTATCAACCCTGATGATCAAAATGACGATCACTGGATGGATCAGTGGGCTGAATCGATGACCAGCATTCCACTGAGAACTCCTGTCAAGAAACGAAAGTCCAAGAAAAAGGTGATTCGACATCCAGCGCAGCACCACAACAGTCATCTCAATATCATTGAAGAGGCGGATGATGAATCTAGTACGGTCTGTTCCGTCAGCAGCTCTCGACAACCAACAGCAGACGATCGGTCCACATGTGCCAATGAAACAGATTCGACCAAAGTTGATACTGAACCAACCCCAGAAGCACTGCAAGAGTCGTATTGTGATACTGCTGCAGAATCAATAGAAAGATCACCGTCGTCAGCATACTCACCATCATCGACGACGCCATTCGATTTCCGTACCACCATGCCCCAGTTGGAAATCATCACCGAATTCGAATCTGTGTAGAACAGGTTTTGGACTTTTGGTTTGGATGGTACTCTGCTGGCCGAGGTCGCCCATGACTGGACTCCAACCTTATGCGTCACTGCGTTCCCCGATACACGCAAGGAGTCACACTTCTCTCAATGGTACCATGGTGAAACTGGTTCCTGAAGGGCGGAAAAACGTAAACTACTACCAAAATTAATGTTGTACTTCGAAGTAACAGCTGTATCATTTGTAACATGCACCTTGATCAAATCGACCATGAATTGTGACGTGTCATTGGGTATACAAGACTGGCTCTACCCGTGACTCCACTTCCTCATTGCACTGCCCTCATTTTTCAAAATCACAGCCGATCGCCCCATTTCGTCATCGCATGGAATCACTAACCTAACCAGACACAAACCAAGTACAAGCCACAATGGTCACAGGTTTTCCGCATCCAACAAGTCCATTGACTGTTTGCCTTTTACAGCCATTGCTTCGCAAAGCTGACCAATGTCCCCTGGAATGCATTCGTGACATGATTGCTCTCATGCAGCAAGCCGTGAATGGCAGCCACAATCAGATCGAATTGTTTCTTCTTCCTGAACTTTCGTCGCTGGGATACTCAGAAGAAACCTTTGCACAATTCCTCCCACCTACAGCTGCAACTCGAAATGTCCAGAACAGAATCGATGCAGAGCTCCAACGAGCTGCTAAACAACTAAACGCTGCAGTATGCTACGGAAAAATAGGTTGGAACGACGACGACACTACTATACAACAAGTGGTTGTGGATAAGGAGGGGATTGAAATTGCTGCCTATGACAAGATCCACGTGTGTGACTATGGGGATTGCAAGAAGCGCGATTTTTACTCCTGGGACAAGACCTTGTTCGTTTGCGATTCGCGATTGGAACTTTGGCTTGATAATTTGTGCCGACATGCGATATCCTTTGCTGGCACAAACATTGGTAAAAATCATGGCGTTCATGCCATCCTTCAGCCGGCCTCTTTTGCTCGCGACTGCTCCTTTCGGACGTGGCAAAGTTTCCGAGAAACCAGAGCTGTTGAATGTGGGGTTCACTTTCTTGCCAACAATTATGCTGGCGATTATTTCGGTCAATCCTCGTTCAATCCACCGTGGATTGATGACGATCATGAGCCAATAGTCTTGGGAACAGAAGTGTCTTGGATTGTAGGAACATTGGACCCTAGTATTCTTGCAACGGCACGAACTCGTTTTCCTTTTCATACCCATACCATGACATCAGACACTTGTCCAAGCTATAGTATGGATAGTCGCAAGTCTTGATGATGCACTTGTCCCTTAGTGCACCGTTGATTCCTTATTTGACAAGGGAATGTTCCCCTCTTCGATACTCGGCCATCACCTTGTCGACACAGGCGTAGCCACAGCCGGCATCCTGGACGTAACAACTCTTACTCGACAAATGAAATTGCGTCTCACCTCGATCATTGCAAGGAAAATGTGCCTGGTGAGTGCACTTGGTTTCGGCCAATTCTCGGAGGCTACGAATCTCGTTGACTGTTGCTGCAACACGGGCCACGCCTAGCTCTTTAATGGTTCGATCCAAGGATCGATTGGCTACCTCCCACAATAAAAAATCGGCATTATCAATGGCATGTTCGCTGGACCAATATTCTTCCAGACTCCGACTGGGAGGCGGTGGGCGAATGATTTTGTTGCATACTCCCGTTTCTCCCGCATCATCGTATCCACCAGCTTGCTTGGCCGACAATACAATCACATCGGTCGGCTTGAGATTCCACAACAATACCATGACAGCTAACGACTCGTCGAATCGTTCCGTGACTCCAATAAAGTCATAGGCGCCCATGATATCTTTTTGTATCCAGCCAACAATATCCTGACGAGTCAAGTTGTTGTTGTTGCTGTTGGATGTATCCAAAAGATATCCTGCCGCCCATGGATTGGTTTGCCAAGGAACCAAATAGCTCGTTTGAAAGTTCTTGTAGGATCGGAGTTTATTCAGCAACACATCCTCTGTGACCATGGTATCCGGTTTGCGACTGACTTCAAAAAATAAAAACTCGAGAGGTCTCGTTCAATGGGATTTCGAATCATGGTCCAGACCAAACTGGATGCCGATCGATATTGGAGGCCGCCAATGTCTTGAAAGACGTGTCGATTGTAATGGACACACGGTTGGCGTTTTCTTCCATATAGTCGTCGGGCCACATTGTGGGCAATGGACACGCTGATTCCTTCACAGGTACTCGACGAGGCCTTGTAGGTTTTAATATAAATAATCCCGTCGGCCTCGTTCTTGTCATTAAGTCTCCAATCATGAGTTGGCGTTTTTTCCAGGGATACACCAAGAAGAAGAATCGGTACGAGACTTGTACACTGTAGAAAGCGATTCGGTCAGATTGGCCCACCAGATTGTATCGGGGGAAACATGGTACTTGTTCACGAATGTCAATCGGTCGGTTTCCTGGCGGTGCTGTTGTTGACTCTGTATTTCCGACGATAAAACTCGGATTCGCAGATTCGAATTATTGTAATCGGTATTGTCAAATAACAATAATGGCAGGGAAAGAAACCAAGCAGCAATAACGGCAAGAGAAATCCATAGTGGCCTCGTTGCGAGTTTCAACGGGAAGCGGTAGCTCCTCATCATCATCACCCAACCAACAATGGAAAATACGAGTTCCTCTTCGGGCCTTGTTCACTGTCATTTCGATAGGCCTACAAGTGTGACTGTGACAACCGATACCCGAAGCAACGGAGAAACCCTTGGCCCTTGCCAAAAGGCGACCCCTAGTGGACAGGCACCTAATATACAGTAAAAAGAATAGGATACCAACGATAGATCTCGGCGAATCTATTTTCACCTGTTGTCAAGTGCATTCGAAGTGTTCACATTTTGGTTTGGTTCGTCCTAGTTCATAGAGTTAAGATACACTTGTCCAAGCAATGATACCTGCCTAATACCTAACCCTGACTATTCGGATACATGGAGATGCCATTCTGATGCGCCACCACACCATTCTAAATAAAGGCTCGCCAAGAGTTGGCACCATTCGGGTTTGTCGAATGACCCCGACCACAATCCAGAAGCCATGCGGCGAACCATCTTTCAGATTGGCAACTCGTCGTTGACAATCTAGCTCACAAAATTAAAACCAAGGGAACTAACAAGCCTAACATTGCCAATCACCATCACAAATCCTCAACTCATCCGACCAAAAAACACAAGGAATCAAATCACAATGAAACTTGCTGCACTTCTCTTTACCGTTCTAACGTGTGCAGTCTCTGCTCAAGGAATCGACCAACGAAGCCTTGCAACATTGGCCGAGAAATGGAACTTGACACAGCCATCCTTTGCCTATGATAATGACAAATTCAACCTTACATTCCCCGTCACAGACTTTATCACTACTGGCATGGCCCAATTCTCGCTATGGACTGCTCCTGGATGTCAGTCTGATGGGGGGACATCACTTCCAACTAACACTACTCTATGGAGTAGCACGCCTACTCTTGTTGAGAACCAAGCCTTTAATGGTGCAAGTTCAATTGATAGTGGTGCTTTCAATGGGCGGAATGTCACTGTTGTTGCGGGATTTAATCCACAGACTGTCACTGGCTCCAACATTTACAAAAACACAGGCACAAACGGCCAAGCTTCTGCTGAAATCCGTTTCTGCATCCGCGTGGGATTGTGGACAACAGCGTCCATGGTGACGACTCCTGTTGAAGTCAACTTTTTGGAGACACTTGTCACATTGACTGTCAACTTGACCAGCGGTTTCTCGATTGGTGCCATCAATGTTGAACCAAAGAACCGTCTTGTTCGGACCGCCAATCAAGCGTACCAAGTTCGTGGATTCGAGTGCTCAGCGGACAGCTTAACCGAAAGGACCGCCACAGCTCTTCCTCGCAACCAGGGTGAAATCATTTATGTTTGTGTAACGCCAGAAACGGAAGCCATAACCGATGGTATCTTCATGAGATCCATAGATAACTTTGCCTTCACCCGTGACACCACCATCCGTCAGGCGGCGATAGATAACAACCGTCCAGCTAACAACCAGTTGACAACCTACGAGAAAGCTGATTGCGAAGGAGCAACAACCTGCCGTTTCTCGACGATTTTGTTTGCCCAATTCTATACCGCTGCTGGAACTGTTTCTGGATCAGGTACGGCCTCGATGCAATTCGGAAGCGTCAAAACTGGAGCAACTCGTCAGCTCCGGGCGGAGCGTGATTTGCAAGCGGCAGATTCCGCCGGTTCTTCAGAGTTTGATTTGAACTTTGAAGTTGCTCAAGGACAACCCCAAAGCCAATCTGGTGCTGGTTCGACATCAATTGGAGCGGCGATGACAATGCTAGCTGTTGCAGCAATTGGTGCTTTGTTGTAATTGTAAATGTCCCCGGTTGGAACATTACCAGATCCATCGACAACGTCGTTCGACGTAGCTCATAAGTGTGAATCAGAATATTGCATATTTGAATCATGAAGCTTCGTTGACCCTCGTGAAGTAGACCATGAATGTGCCTTGCAAACGGTAGATGCTCTGGTTCAGCAGAGTTTGACCTGAACGCTTGAAGTTGCTCAAGCAGAAGCCCGAACCGACTCTGGTGCTGATTTGATCGAAGGACATGGCAATGACAATGGCCGCTGTTGCCGCAATGGTTGCTTTGGTGTAATTGAAAAAGTTCCAGACAGGGACAATTCCCAGATCCATCGACAATGTTGTTGGACGTAGCTCATAAGAGTGTGATATGAATCAGAATACTGCATATTTGAATTATGATACTTCAAAGTCATTTTTGACCCTCATCATGGAGAACGATGTTGTTGTTTGCGCTCTGGTGAATTTGGAACAGTTGGAAAACCGTTAGCACTCAGAATGATGCTCATTTTACAGTTAGAAAACGTCCGGTACAAGGTACTTTGTACAACAACCCAGTGGTACAAAGACTCGAAGTAGTCAAAAGCAATGCTACTTGTACTACCACCAGTTCGTTCGTCATCTTCTGGGGGGAGACTTGGAATGAAAGTCACAGTCAGTTTTTGCTGCCGTCATTATATTTCCTCTTGTCAAAAAGGCAACCTTTTCTTGATCGTAGAAGATGACTATCCAAAAGTAAGTAACAAATCTTACTGTAGAGAGAGTCAGGAACTGGTTGAATGGCAGGGGGGAAGTCGGGAGATTGTCTTCTATCGTTCTCAAGGCCGTGGTATCATTCCAGCTTTTTGTTGAGACGTGCGTCATGCCACAATAGTTCCAATTGTTGATATAAAGAATGAGTCTGGTATTGGAAGACTCTTTGCAGAAAACTGATAGTTTTTCGTCGCACTCTTTTTTTATGCGATGCAGAGTATTGGTTCCCATTGTGATGGAACAAGAGGCCAAACCTTTTGTGGAACATTTGGGTTTGGAACTAGTCGAAGATTTCTTTCCCAGTCACACACCCTTTTTGGCTTTTCAGGGCAGTTCTACCGGTAGCTCGCCGTGTCAAGTAACCGTGATTACTTTTGGAAAGGATCAAATATATGGAACTGGAGTGGATAATGTGGGTACCGTTCCTTCCAGTTTGGCAACGTACTTGGCCCTTCAAAAGTCATCGTTTGATTTGGTACTCAATGCGGGAACTTGTGGTGGATTTCAACGCAAGGGACTCGAAATTGGAAATGTCGTCTTGACAACGGGAGTGGCCCATCATGATCGTCGTATTCCCATTCCAGGATTTGATTCGTTTGGTATTGGTAAATTGGAGACTTTGAATCCATCCAAGGTGGCGGAAGCCTTGGGCTTTAAAACGGGAATTTGTACTACCGGCAATTCCTTGGACAAGGTGGACAAGGATGATGAAATCATGTTGACCAATGATGCCTCTGTCAAGGATATGGAAGCGGCAGCCATTGCCTGGGTGTGTCAAATGTGTCAGGTTCCCTATTTGGGTGTCAAGGTTGTGACGGATATTGTCGATGGTGGAATCCCCACTCAAGAAGAATTCTTGGCCAATTTGGCTTCGGCAGCTCAAAGTTTACAAGCGGCCTTGCCACAAGTTTTGGAATACGTGTCGGAAAAGGAGGTGAATGAATTGTAAAAATAGAATAAAACACGACTCTTTGGAACATGACAGGTTAAGCTCGAGAATTGATTCATAATAAATGGACTGTGTTATTTTTAATCT